>JANRGW010033729.1:0-50294 GCA_024733675.1 Psilopsiagon aymara
AGGTGTCCCTGCCCATGGCAGGGGGGTTGGAACTGGATGATCTTAAGGTCCTTTCCAACCCTGACTATTCTGTGATTCTATGATCCAGGATGTGTCCTCAGGCACATGGTGCATTTTCTCATTAAGTATTTGTGCATCCATACTGTGTTTATTACTAAATTTTTGGGTTTTATTATTATTTATCTCTGATTTCCATTTCTAAATGATGTGGATATAATCCTGATCACTGACCATGTTTGGAGCTTGCCTGATTTCATGCTTGATGTGACACCCGCAAAATACCCAGACCATGTTTTTGTGTTAAGGAACTGGGACCGGACTTACCCTTGGCCAATTTTCTCAAATCGGGTGTATTTCTTCTTGGGATCTCCCACGCTCACAATGCTCCCTGAAAGAAACAAAGATGCTCACTTAAAATGAAGACACCACCTCCCAGCAGATCAGAACTGCAGCTCCACTGTCTGGGGTTGTGAACTGTTTGTAGCCAGCTGGGTAAGACCACCACAGGCAGCTCCATGGCACAGATGGCCTCCATGAAGACTGTTTTTCTACAGGCCTTTGGAGAGTTAGTCCTTAGGAGACTAAGAACAAGGCAATACATTTATAAGAGCAGTACTGGAAAAGAACAAGTAGCAATGCAAGTGTTTGTTGACTATAAACATTAATGAGAGCTGGAACAACAAAGCATTTATGGATAAACACTGTGTGTGATTCAACAGAATAGTTCAGAAGATTAAATGCCCCTTGTGTTCTGGAATCAATTTTTATCATCAGGTGCCATTCTCAGAACAGGAAGAATACTGCCAAGTGTTTCCAGGAGGGGATCTTCTCAACCTCTCAGCAGTTTGCCATAGGAATGCCTTTATGTTTTTAAAGATGTTTATGTTATAATCAATAATTATGGGGCTTTAAGAACTATGACCCTCACCATTTATTACCAGGTTCTGAAGAAGACCTTGACGTGCTACATTAAGAACTACGCTGCTTGTCTTCAACCTGCCTCAGGTCAATAACTCACACTTGACTTGCACTCTCAGCACCGCACACCCACTGATCTCCCCAGGCAAACGCAGCCGTGACAGATCCCAAGAGCTCCCCAGGCACCAGCGTTACACACACGGCTGCACAGAGGAGCTGCTGCAGTGCGAGGAGCGCGGGTGCTGTGGCTCATGCAAGGCCAGCCCGGGCGGGGTGCTGCCGCCTCCCGGCAGCTCTGCGCTGGAGCAGCGGGAGGGCAGAGCCGCCCGTCCGGCGCCAGGCATGCAACACTCCAGGTCCGGCAGCATCATGGAGCTCGTGTGCCCCTGAAGGCTGGGATTAAAGCACGCACTGCTCTGTGTGCATCAAATGTGAGAGCCAAAATCTGATAAGCTCAAACCGGAGGGAATAATTACAAAAACAATACTGTCTTTTCTGGTCTGGTGGCTTCCTAGATCAAGTGCAAACGACGAAGCCTAAGGTGATGGTTCAATGGGAGTGACTTCTAAAGATGTAACTTGGAAGGTACATCACTGAAATACTTTAAGAAGATTAATTAAGGAGGAAAGACTTCCAGTGTGTCACAGCATATCTTGCGTGACTGATCTGGCACTCCTTCTGTATCACAAACACACACTTATTTGTCCACTTGTGCATCCAAAACAAAACTAGGTGATGCACCATTTGCTCTAAGTAGTAACAAATACCCCTCTCCCACAATGTCCAGGCCATTTCGCTGGAGCAGAAGGCTTTAGCATCCAAATGGGCATCTGACTGGATGCCCGCCCAGGAATGCTGCCTGCCAGCATGGCACAAAGACAGGACATCAGCACCATCTGGTACACTCCCTGCTAAAAGAACATTGCTGGCCTTGGCAAGATCCCTAATGGGAGCTGCGGGAGAAGAGGTTTCCTTTGCCGCATGGCACTCACTCCTCTTCCCTGGCACTGCAGGAACACCAGGAATGCTCATTGTGGCACATCCCCAGGAGACTCTGCAGTACTGACGCAAACACAGCCATAATCCTGCGCTGGGCTGGACAACAGAACAACTCTGTGCTGCCAGCGTCAGCCTAGGTGCTATTTTCAGCTAGTTAATGGAGTGGGTATCTATCCGAACAGATACCAGAAGTTCAAGGAAATTCACGTTAGTAAAGAATAAAGAACAAAGACTGCAGAGTAAGTATTTTGAAATAGAATTTTCCAAACCTGCTACTGATTTTGCAGGTGAGAATTCTGGAGTTTTTCCTCAAAGCTGGAGTACCTGCTTCACAAGTTAGTTGTTTGGAGCTGGTTTCCTGTGCTTAAACCACTGCACATTCTAATACAACAGCACTAAAATCAACAAAGTGACTGGCACATGGCTGCAGTTCAGAGCAGCACTCTCTACTCTAGACAAAAGATAAACGTATCAGCTATGTCTTTAAGCACTGTCCTTTATCAAGTCCTAAATTATGTGGATAAGAAGCAGAATTGGGCCACTTCTGTTTTATAATTACAGTGGGACATATTAATGATTTCATTAAAGGCAGGATTTTGTTTGATCTTATCTCAGCATTACAGGCTTTGCTCCCCAGGAAAACTTGTAATGAAAGTGGTTCTAAAAAAGCCAAAGTTATTTCAAGCAGAACAGAATTATGAAAGCAACCGAAGATAAAAGAGGGCAGAGGACATCTTCCTGAAAGTACAAAATCAACCGTGGGGGAAGCAGGCAGGTGGAAAAGTCATAAGAGTTAAAACAAACTAAACCAGAAAAAACCCAACCACCACATATGCTTATCAACCCAGGACTGTAATAAAAACCATCACCCCTGTTTTCAGATAGCTTCATGAAAGCACAAAAAGATTTTCATTGTCCACATCACAATCCGCCCAAGGCAGAGCTTCAGAACTTGGTATCAAATTCTTAAGAAAGAAAAAGCATGAAAGCATGTAACATTCCAAAGATATAACCCACAACAACTCCAGGGCTCAGTCCTAATCTGGCTGACACAGATGCTTGAGCAATGACAGGCACACCTGCATTCATGTATGCAGGGTACCTGCAGATCTCATGGTGGAAGCCTGCCTCAAACATTTATCCTCAACTGCAGAAGCTGTAATTCCTCCCTTTATAAGCTGACATACCTGTAGGGAACTTATCTGCTCTGGAATTTATTTCATTGTGAGCTCAACTAAGGCTATTGAATTTATCCCTTGGATACTCCCTAACAGCAGAGAGATTCAGTTCTTTATAGTCCTGTCAACCTGCTAAGGGTGTAAAAAACTCTACACAAGCAGCTGAAATCTCACAGCCAATGAGGGCTTCAGCCTCTGCAGTTAGAGCAGCCACCAGTGGCAGGGGCAGGTATGACAAAACAGTTTGTGTAGCACAAGAACAGCATTGACAACCACTGGGAAGAAGCCACAGCCAGATTGCACCCCTTTGCAAGCAGTTGCCCTCATTAAAGACAAAACTTTATTGGCTTTGAGATCAAACACAAGGAGGCATAGATTAATCCACTTTTTGTCCCAACAGTTAATGGTAGACACAGAGTAAACTGGGCTATGTTATGAACCCAACAATTTATTATCTGGGAGCACAGCACTGGCTGCTACTATGTGCAAGCAGTGGATTAAATTGGTTGTACTGCAGAATCACAAAGGGCTTGATGTGTTTTCCTAGAGCATGATCTGCACAGGGGTTTGGGGCCAATGGTTACGATTCTAACAGTATTAACTGGCTGGGAATTAGCTATGACAAAGTGTCATGTATGTGAGGAATACATGCAGTGGATGTGCTGGAGGCTGGCTCCTGAGACATGCTTGCAGTGCAGTTTTACCCGATCACACCACACAGGCGTATCTCTTTGATACGTCTTTGTAAGCACAAAGCTAACAAATAAAATAAGGATTGTTTAAAAAGTTGCATATGAGTACATTAAAAACACCTCTTCCTCTCTATCCATGATGTCAGCTTCAAAAGAGTTCTGACAGAAACACAGAACTCTTATAACTCTGATATGTCAGTAAAAGTAGTAAAAACAATCATAAACCCAACACCCATAGAGAATCTGGGGCAGGGGAGCTCCTTGAGGCTAAAGAATGAGCTGAGTGTTCTGGCTGCCTACTGGTACAAGAAAATCCCCAACACGAACAAACAAACAAAACCCCAAACCCAACAGATTTCTGCAAAGTATCTGGAGTTATGCGGCTCCAAGAAAATTCTCTTTAGACTTCAGGAGACTAAAAAGAATTTAGGCACCCAAATATCCTGTTCCATGTGGCCATTAGCACACAGGAGTTCACCAGGTCACAGCCTTCTGCTCAATCAGAAACAATCTCTGCTTTTGCCCTTAGCATAGCAGGAAGCCCAGGCAAATCCAACCCACTGACAGCTGCCTTCAGAGGCAGAAGGAGCATCTGAAGTGCTCTCTTACTTCCTCTAAATTTGCGTAGGGCACCGTAAGTAACTCTGTGACACTAAACTGAGGATGAACATTTGGTGCCTACAATCCTGAGACATCCATACAGCACACTGCTTAACAGGCAAGAAATACAGGATACATACTCAGTTTTTCTAGGATCTCCTCATCTGTCATCTTGGACTTTTTTCGCTGCCGGTCTGTGTTTCTGTACAAAGTGCTTGTGTTTGAGTTCTCAGGTTGGGGAGTGGTGGCTTCTTTAGCTGGTGCTGGTGCAGCGGCAGGTTCAATTACAGAGCGCGTGTAGATCTGTGACAAGAAATTATTCTGTGTCAGAAAGGGGCTTGCAGAGACGCCCCTGAGATCATATTTCAAATGCAAACCCTTAGGAAGATGCCATCTGCCACTGCCAGGGCTCTTACAACGCTCAGGTTTGCTGCCCACTTCTCAAACTGAACAGGAAAAACCAAAAGGCCAGTCTGACACAAGTTCAGAGCCAGTTTCATTTACGATTTTCATTGATTTTTCTGAAAGATAACTGAAACAATGAATTTATTGTGTTGGAAAGATATAAAAATAGATGTGTCCAGGGCCCCAGAGCCTTTTCCATGATGCTCATAAGTTCTGGTGAGTAACAAAATGACTCTTTAGTTGGCATGTGTCTGAACAGGAGCAGGGAGCATTTCCCTTTTCTGACCATAACTGTTGAACTGACTTCTCATCAGCATTTCAAGCCTCAGGGAGTGGCCATTAGGACCTGCAATCAGAGACCTACCTTCCCTTTACAATGCACAGCTGCATATGATTCTTCTCACCAACCTTCAGTCTTGTAAAAGTGAAGGGTGCAGCCTAAGCTGTTCATTTAACTACTGACATAGCTTGCAGGGAGGAGCAGGTACCTCCAGGGAACAGTTTCTCCTATGGAGCCTGAAAAGCTGTGAACTGCATCTGATGACCACTCTCTCCACTGAGGACAGAGAGCCTACACAGATACTTTGGGCAAAGTTGCTCACTGCTACACCAGTGGCATTAAAAGAAACAATGCTACCTCTGATCTGACACTAAGAAGAATTCACAGTCCTTATCACAAGGGAACTCCTTATTCTGTGTGAAGGCTCAAACCAGGTTTTCCTAGTGTCAGCAGCTCGGGTGAAGCACTAGGTTGTGGTAGGACTCCAGCCCTCAATTTTCATCCACGAATGGCAAGTGCTGTCTGATCAGAAACATACAGCTCTGAATTACACTGCTGACCAAAGCTGGACTTACTGATTTTGTATGTTCAGGCCGTGGTGCGATAACCGGTGGAGGTTCATTGTCATCTTCCTCTTCATCATCATCTTCATCCTCTTCTTCCGAAACAGAGGGAGCTAGTGGGGGTTCAGATGCTGTTTTTGTGCTCTGTGGACAGAGAGCAGTATGAGTGACAGTCACCATTCTGCACTTGGGAGGTTAAAGCACACAACTTTAGTCTGCTTACACACCAGAAACCAGCCTAGGCATGCCTGTAGTCCTTTGGGCCTCAGTTCCAAGTTACACACAGCACAATACAACTTAAAGGTTACACATTACTGTGCTGTCGTCTTTATTTGTCTTGGTGGTTTTCATGTTTTGCTAAGAACAACTAAATCATTCCCATGCTCAAAGTCTAATTGCACAGAACGTAATGCTTGAACCTATCATGAGAAATCTCATGCAGTTGCTGGCTAATTGCTTTGGCATTATGTCTGCAGCAATGGTAACAGGTAATTAAGCTAACAGGTGTCTACTGGCTGGTTAATTAACACACTTCAAAGTGCAAAGCCTCCTTCAGTATCTTGCTGGGAATTTGGGTTTGGAGAGAAAGAGAAAGGCTGTTTGTTTCTTTACTACTTTACCCGTGCCTGTATCCAAAGGACTGAATTTCACTGTTTCATAGCTCCTTCAGCCCCACGCTCCTCTTCACCTAGTCCTAAATTAACGCATTGATCATTCTACTGTTCCCATTTCTGACCACAGCAATAACCCAGAGTGAATGCAGCCTTCTCAGAAGCAAGGTGCATCCCCCCCCCACCAGCTACACAGAGCCGGGGGTCTTATCACATCGTCACAATTTGCTGGTGAAATAAAGACTGAAAAGGTGCTTTGTTCATATCAAGTGCTTTAAAGCTGGCTACAACAGGCCACTAGGAGAGCTGAAGCAAATCAACGGCACTTTTCTATATATTCACATCTCATTTGTGTTCCCTTTAAAATGGCACCAATTTAGTCCAGTACAAATACCAGTAAGGGATGTCCTGCAGGAGAGACCTGAGTTGGTAACCTTTGAAAGCTGACATCCTGACTGTCTCACTCTTGGTATCTGCTAGAACAAAATACCACAGCATTTGCCATGGGTCCATACCCACTGGAAAAGCTATTGGGAATGCTTACTATGCTCTGGTGAACCCCAAACTTCCTTTTAAAAGTGTGTTTTATTAAAGATAATGAAAGAGGCATCAACTGAATGTCTGAAGTGTGTGAATATTCAAAGATAATTTTCTTTTCATTATATATTCTCTCTGTTGTGCAATCGCAGACCTAAAATTAAGTGGCTTAATACTTGAAAATAAAGGCTCAATCCCCATTCAGTCATTTGCTATTTAATGCACTAACATTAACACTAATAAATCTGGCCAGTATTAATGTGAATGTCATGGCTACATCTCTGGGATTGCTATGGTAAGCCAGAGTTAGAGCGGGTGAGTAGTTCAAACTTCCTTTCAATGGTTCCAGTGAGTTCCATACCAATTACAGCCTTATACATATTCAGCCACATACTCAGCTGTACTAAGGATAAATCATAAAACTCAACAGAAATGGATTCTAAGTTGTTAAAACTAAATTAAAATGGGCTAATTAGACAGTAGCGCGTATTGTGAATTACATATCCCAGCATGGCTAAGAACAAGCAATCTTCTGTCTGCAAAACCAGACTTGCATCTGTTTAAGGGATCTTAAACAGAAAATTCGAAAGTGGGCAGTGATCCCTTCTCTGCTGCTGCAGAGCACTACAATGTACTGTCATTCAGCCTGCAAGGCTGGCACTTGATCACAAGAGCAAAGCTCACAGCTTGCTCCACAGCTCTTAAACGCTATGGTAAGTAAGAGGTTACTTCCACACTCACCGAAGGATGGGCTTCTATGTATCCATGGGCGCTTTTATCTGCAGCGTGCAAGGGAAAATTAACCAGATGCTGTTAGAAAACTGCCTGTTGTGAGGTCCCACAGAACAAGTAAATTCAAATAGAAAGCAGTTTTTTGGACAATATCCTCCCACTAGCAGCAGGTATTTCATGGAGCAAGCAAGATAACAGGACAATATATTAGGCTATTATTTTTCTACAGTTTCGGTGCCCATTTTTTGCCAGTGAAAAAAATAAATAAAAACATGGTCAAGAAAGCTCAAATTGTTCTTTAACAGCCAAAGCTTCTGTTCCACACAAGAGCTAAAGCAGCTTCTTCCCTTTTTTTGGTTAATACATCGCATGCATTGATTCTCTTTAACTTGCTGAAAATGTTTCGCCACAAAAGCTTCTCCAGAATCATCCTCAGCAGTGGCAGTTCTGTCCTGACACATCACAACAGCAGCTCCCAAGTTCAGGAGCATACACTGTTTTAAACGTTATATTTCATCACAAAAGTAATTGCTGTTTTAGCAAACACAAGCATCAAGTTTGAGAGTCAAATCTTTCAATTAAGGAGTTTCTAAGATGCTTTCCCTCAAAATGAGAGAAATGTTGGTAAAGTTGGAGCTCCCCTAGTCTGCATCTTGGAAGTTGTTTGAACCAGCAAACTGAGGAAATTACAGACTCTGCTGCCACAGGCTGTCATGTGTATGGAACTGACCCACAGCAGGTTAAATCAAAAATGCTCTCCACATCCTGTTGGACAGAGACACCCCCTTACTACCTGGAGCTCATGACGCTGGCTTTACCAAACCAATGGTATCTTAATGGCACTTTTGTTTAGAAATCAACTGAGTTATTAAGGAACAGCAGAAGAACATGCTGAAACAAAAGCCAGATAAGCTGCACCCAGTGAAACCCTCTGCTTACTTTCTCAGCATGTCAGCTGCAGGAGCGTATGTAGTAAATAAAAGTATGAGCCAAATAAACAAAACCACACACTGCAGCATGGTCTTTGCTCCTTCATTTTCACAGTGCCACACTGCACTTTTGCAGACTCTGCACAAGGGAAGGAATGACACTCCCATCGTGTTTGCTGGCTTCTTTTGGATGGCGATGCCTAAATCATGAGGATTCCGTAATGGCAACTGCTCTGGACACTGACTCTTGCCTGCATCCTCTGTGGCAACATTCCTTTTACATCACAACAGCAGCCTTCTTATGTTTGTGAATTATGTGTAGAAGCTTCCCTACAGCTATTGCACACAAACCCTTGAAAATTCTCCTCTATGACAAAGTATCACCAAAAATCCTCATAGTTCATAACCTACCTCTCAAAGGATGCATAACTCATGAAACGCACAAAACAAGCATACCCTGTACCCCAGTGTGAACACTGTGAAAGAACTAGAATGTGAGGGAACTGAAGTAAACACAGCCTTTGGCCACCAGTGCTTCTGACTAAAAATGGTAACGATTGCTCCATTTTGTATCTTATTTAGTAGTGAAAACAAGCAACAAAGAAAAGTCAGTTTCAGGGGCATTTAAGGGACACAAGGAGAAATATAACTAATTTCAGGAGTATTTCTAAGGCTGCTTCTTGACCACTTGATTGTGGAACTCTGGTGTGACTCATTCTGGGGCCCGACACTCCCGTCTTTGCAGCGAGATGTTGACTTACCTCCTGACGTAAAGCTCATGTATTTCTGGTTGTTAACTGTTTCTTTGGAATCATAGAATTTGAGAACATCTAGAACAGCTTGTGGGTTCTTCTTCTGCTCCAGTTTGGTTATGTTGGAGGTTTGTAGTAGCCTGGCCCACTGCTCTGGAATGCCCTGTAGGTGTCAAGTGGAAAGAATGCGAGTTTAGAGTATTTAACAGCCACAGCCTCACAGATCTTTACCAAGATCCCACGCTACCTGTAAGATTACTTTCAGAAACATTGATTGACACTCTACAATTAAAATTAGGAGCTTATACATCAGATGCAATCATTCTCTTCTCTATCAAAATACAGAGCTAAAACCAGGATCCAACTTTAAAAAGAAAAGAAAGTTATGACTGTGATAGGAAAAAAAGTGCATGAAACTCATCTTTAAATCAACCCTGCTCTTTCATGGAATAATGATTTAAGGCTTAGCTTGCTCTCCTGGTGATTCAGTGCAGACATAACAAGGCTATTCTATGTTTGTGGACAACACAGTGTATTTTAGGAGCCTTACACTGGATTTTTAATGCTTAATAACACAAACACATTTTGCTGAGATGTTCACTGCTGTCTGATTGAAAGTTTAACCCCATCCTTATAAGATTAATTTCCAGCATGCCAGGGAACACCGTGGGGTTAAGGATCTGCATTTAAATCCTCAAAATCGTGACCCTGAGTTGTACCACTGCTGCTGAGGGCATCTCTTTATCGAGCTCCTGTAGCTCAGTAGGTTCTTTAATGTAAATATACAGAAACCAGGGACTTGGAGAAACAGGCTGAGAGTGCCAAAGCCTCGGAGGAGTTCTCAGACATCTTATGAGTGAGAATGGCATTTGAAAATTGATCCAATCACTGAAAGCTGCAGCTCTGCATTGGAAATGTATTGATGGAAAATTGCTTTAAATATCCAGTATAATTTCCTAAATTTGAAAGCCTGTAATACTCCCCCATTACAGCACAGCCAACATCTACCAGCAAACTGTAGGACTTACTGAATGAGAAACTATACCTGAAGCATAATTTAAACTTAGTCTTATTGCCACCCCAATCTGGGAAACGCTTTAAGGTAGCTTCTTCCTAAGAAGTTCTCCACAAAACAATGTGTGACATGGACCTCCAAAGTTTAGGATTAACGAAAGAAAGAGTGGGATAAGCCAAGCAACAAATCTACTGCACACACATCAACCTGCTGCTGCAGTGCTATGACATCTCAAAGAAGCATTTTGATGCAAGATTCTTTTGGGCCTGTGACGCACCTCTGGGAGCTTCCCTGTGCACATCTGTGAGCCATAGAGATCTGGCTGTAATGGACGTAAATAAAGAAAGAAAAGAAAGTTAAAACAGAATGTGGGACAACTTAGAAGGTGGTAGGAGGAAACCAATGGGCCAAAATGGGGAAGTCCCATCTAAAATGGGAGTTACGAGGTAGGTAACAAATGGATTAGGTGGTGGACAGGCTACAGGACGCAGGCTTAGGGAAACAGAAAAATCACAACTGTTCCAAAGTTTGGAAGCATCTTTCCCCCTCCTCTTTTTCTAAACCAGTTTTTTCTCTCCTTCATAAAAACACATTACTGAGGATTAAAGGCAAGTGACTGGAAAAATTACCTGTAATCTCTTTAGTTAAAAAGATAAAAACAGTAGAGAAAGATCTGGGCTTTTGCTGTTTGCCTCATTCAAAAGCCAGGTTAGCATTTTTGAATGGCTCTACACAAGTGTTTTCCAGTGGCCCTCCAGCCCCAAGATCACAACTGGCCAGCGTACGAGCCAACGAAGTGCACTGGAGAAAGCAACTGATCAAACTCAGACTTCACACTGGGAGACTGGGTACGCCATAACACGAACAACCTGTGTGTGTAGGACTGACAATCAGGACAACTCTAAAGGAACAACTGGTTAGGCTGATAACCTGTAACCTCCTTACATCTACAGCCACAACTTTTTCTCCCATTTGCGAATGTCATAATCTTGAAACCTGAGAAGTCTGGTGGGTAACCATGTTTTGTTCTAGACTGGGGATCAGGAAGCTGTTTCAAAAATGCATGCCTTATAAAATGCACTTCCCAAAGCCCTGCAAACCACGCTCCTTCCTCCATTCCGAAAATGCAACTGTTCCTTCACAATAAACCAACAGAAAATTCTAGCAGCATGCTCCCACCCAACAGTTTCCAACCAACTTCATTTTGAGCTTTAAAAGCTCTCCTTCTAAGCAAAAGTGGTTGTCCCAAGCACGGTGAAATGGAGATGTGACACACATTCATGAGGAACAACACAGCTTGGTGCTCAAGCCTGAAAGCTGAAACTCAGGAGTCCATGCAACTTTGACTTAAGATGCAACTAGGAGCAATCAGGTAATGCAGCTGGGGGGTGACTGTCAGGTGTCAGAAATGGCCCAATGCATTGCACATAACCAGTGGAGCAGACACTATTGGCATGACAACTGTAATAATTCAAAACAAAACCCCCTGTATTTGCACATTTATTGGACATTCCCACGTCACTTCCAAACTTTTGAAGGAGACAGTGTGATCACTAGACAGTGGGAATATTTGTACACAGTACAGCTAATGGTAGTCCCTTGAGCAGGACGTACTTACCACACAACTACCCAGCTGATACACGGGTTGTATCCAGGTTGGGACAAATCAAACATGCCTAGTGTAATGTGCGACGTAACTGCACATTACTGCATCTGGGATTAGCTGGGAGCTGATAGGAACTTTAGGAACAAGTATTATTGCAAAAGTATTGTGTAATTGTAAAACAGCAGCCACCTAATGTCTGCTGTTTTGAAAGGGAAAAAGATTTTGAAACGAAGTTGTGCTACAGCAGTAAAGCTGGACATGTTTAGCCTTGTACACTCACTCTGTTCCTAAAGGCCAGGACCTGTGCTGGTGGCATCTGACACCAAAAAACAGATTAAAAACAATAATCCAAAATCTCTGATGCTCCAGAATGTTTTGACACAGTGATTGATAATCAAAACATTCAAAGTGATGTCTGAAGTACTGATAGAGAATGCTGAGAACTTGAGTGTATTAACCTCAGCATCCCTCTTTTTTGATGCAGCTGGCAGGGACCTAAAACTAACTGGGATCCTCACTACCAGTCAGTCTACAAGAGACCATGTTTGTGACCCATCATTTTCACAGAGCTACAAGGAAAAAGCCTGAAGCACAGGCTAGAAATAAAGGCAGAAGGCTGAAAGAAGAATAAGTATAGAACAAGAACAGCTGAAAATTCAGTGGGGAGAGCACTGAAATGGGGAAGAAAGGAAAGAAAGAAAATAGAAGATAAACAGGAACATGGGATGGAAATACAAGAGGGAGAAAACAAAAGCTGAAAGTAACATAATATGATTCCAAGATAAAGAGAATGGCTACTGAAGATTAACCTGAACAAAGTGCCTACATGGGAGAGACTGAGAGAAAAAAGTAAGAGGAAACAGAGGACAGACAGCAGAGAAAATACAATTTTAAAAGCTTATCCTAAGATTCTGACCAAAAATGACCACATCTGGGCTTTTTAACTAAGCATTTAACCAAGCCCGAGGATTTGGCACAGAACAAATTCTGAAGTAAGATTTTTTTAAGTGACACCTATTTTATAAAGGCTAATGAACTAGTCTGCATATTTTAAATGTAGCTGTATCTCATTACTAAGGGTAATTCTATTTCACCACTCCTTCAAAGACACGCTGTCATTAGATGTGTCTTTCCTTCTACTGTTACTGTCACGATTACTATTGCTGCTGTAGCAAACACAGTTTCTGAAATGTTTGAGACTCAAGCATAGCAATCAAAGTAAAACCTGATGGAGACACATTAGGACCCAGATTCTGAAAATGAGCCACCTTTTTTCCAGGCAAACGATTTGTCCCATCCTGTTTGGTGTATGCAGCCTGCCAGCACTAGCACACTGTACAATCCAACGCATGGTGCTAACACAGTCTGACCACTTAGCTCACAGGGTACGGCTAACGCTAAGAAGAGGTGCTAATGCTCTCCCCTTCACAGCTCAACCAAGCGTAGGCTTTCTGCCACCTTAGCTTTAAGGATTAATGGCTTCAGCACTTAACTAGCAGTCTGAAAGAAAATGCTTTGAAGCCCCCTGCACACCTCAAGGAACTCCTATCAGACTCATTATTCTCAGCACTTCATTCTGATACAGGTAGAAAAAGCTGACTGCTGTTTTAATACATAAAGGCTACAAATGCGTCTGATCACCTAGCCTATGGACATACTTTGAAAGATACTGAATTAAAATGAATGGACATCCACAATGCTGCTGCTGTCTGGTGTCTCCAAGGGCTGTTTGCAGAGCAGCTGGACTTTGCACTTTGAGACTGGCTTGTCTAGAGCCAGACACAGATTATGCACATGTGCGTGGGTTTCTTTATGCTTTCCCAAAGACACTGAATAACCAACCCCTGCAGCAGCTTGTGGGACTGATAAAAGCACACACCTACATTCTTCCTAGTTTTCATTTGCCACAGACACTCTGCTGACAATCCTTGGAGAATAAGCCATAAAGCAGCCTGAATGAGAAGTTACCCACTCCAAATCTTAAGCCCAACAAATAAAAGCCTCTTTCTTCACAGCCTGGCTGCTGTCATCTGACGTTTCTGGCAACAGGAGGTTATTCTACCACCAAGAAACTAGAAGCTCTTGTAAGCACGCAATGCAGTGTGGTTACTTACTGTGAATTCTCCAGTGACGGCATCAAATCCCACATGAATGGTATGTTCAAAGTCTGAAGGAAGAGAGATCTCAGGACGTTCCTTCTCTTTCTTCTTGTTGGCTAGAGGCAAAATGTTAACAGCACTTACTTTCTGTGCAGCTTTGCATTCAAACATTTTCACTAGCAGGTGAGCTCAGAACAGTACTTTAAATGTGGAAACCAAATCAATTAACATCCATCTTACTTGACAAATAGACCCAAGCTAATATACACCAGCCTGTCAACCCCTGCCTGGGAAAGTCTAGGTGGTGTTACTTCATTTTGGATTTCTTCCAACCAGTATCACTGTTGCCAAAGCAAGCTCTTCATGAAGCAGTCATCTTAGGCTATTTCTAATCAGTGTGATTTCTGTTATCAGTTGTGCTCTTCATCAGCTTTTTATATCTAGCAACTAACTCCTGCTTGACTTTGCTCTGAGGGTTCCTGCGGAAGCAAAGCACCCAGCACACACATGTGCATGCCTGTTTGCATGTGTGGCTCTTGTCCAACATGCTTTGAACCTGGTTTCAAGCTCAGCCAAGTCAGAGAGGAGAAGTTTCGTTAAGGTAACAAGGTTCCTACAAGCCCTGTGAAAACAGGCAGCTGAGAAGGCTCCTCTCAGATTAAAAGGCTCAAGCAGCAGCTCTGTATTAGAAACCACAGAATCTGCACAGCAACAAGATCCCATAAATGCCATTGGAGAAACTTCATTTGAGCTGTCAATTAGCGAAGATGCATAGCCATAAAAGCCAGGCTTTATTAGTCTCCAGGAATCCCTTGGTTTTAAATCACTCTACCAGTATTCACAGAGTGTGAAGTACCTTACTGAAGGAGACAGACCTGAAAGTCACTCAATCTGCACATATTGCTCATCTCCCTTCTATTTTAACATCTTTTGAAAGTAACATCCCTGGTGGTCAGCCAGCTCCTGTGCTTTAATACTATTGACAAATTTCACTTCAGCCCAGTTTTATTGATTCTGATAACAAACGAGTGGAATAAAGGCTGAGAGAAGCTGCCTTCACTCTGATGCATCAAGAATCCATGTTCAATAGAGATTTCTCTGGAAAATGGTGACAATGCCAGTTCTGGATCACTCCCAGACATCCAGATAAACACAGAGTACACCCATCTTCAACCATCTATCCTGCTGGCAGGTACCGGAAATATTTTGCTTCTCTGGAAAACCAGTGTGCCCCAAGACTATTACATGGTTAAACAGTACAGTACAGAGCTACCTGTAGGACCCTCTCTAGTGGCAGTGGTGTACCTGTAATAGCCGAGAAGGGAACTGCCTTCCCATCAAATGTATCTGTCATTGAAATTGTGGAAGAATTACACGCTAATGACTGTAACAGGGCAAATACTACAGTGCCCACAGATACATGAGAGGTTTATACTGTGCCTATCACAAGAGGACTCTATATCAGGATCTCTATAGGCCAGTGTATCACCATCTATTAATGATAATATGAAAAGTGAATACACATGCCATAGCTACACATCAGGAGGAGAAAGGAACAGTTCCTCAGGTCCTGTCTTTGCCTGATGCATTCCCTTAACACAGGGCCAGTTCTCATGTGCATGTTATGCACATCAAAAACAGCTGGACAAACACAATTGTGTTTGTCTCACTCTACCTTATAGCTTCCTTCAGTTGGAAGATGCTCTGCTCTTCCTAATTATAGTCTAGAGTAGTTTGGATGTTTCTAATTCTTTCTCTGCACTGTTCCATTTATCCTCATTAAAAAATTAACTGTCACCTTTGTCTGCACTGCACACCCTTACACAATTTTCACTGATGAATTATTTTCATTTAGCATTCAGTAAACACTGCAGCAATATATTAAAAACAAATGCAAAGGCTTTTCCCCTTCTTTTATCTCTTAAGATGATGTTGTTTAATTTTCAGGATAGATGTTGCCAATTACAAGATGTCATCTCCGTTCAGCATATGTAACTTCTATTGCAGATAATAGAACTGGCTTCTCCTACCTCATCATGTACAAGAAAATGCAGTGAAAATTAGATTTAAAGGATCATCAAATTCAGTTCAAAGCAAAAGTCAAATCTAGAAGCGAAATAAGGCACTCCATCAAATGCAGCACTTGCCCATTCCAGGCCTCTCCTGACAGAGAAAAGCATTCCAGCTCATTCCCCAGGATTTGGCTCATCTGCTTCATGAACCTCTGCCTACCATACTGTGGATGTAACACCTATGGTCCAAATGCTGAAGAGCTGTAAATTAAATACACAATTAAACATCTCGAAACACCCTCACCCCTCCCCAGTCTAAAAGCCCTGACACTTCTATCTGTGCCCTGCAACTCAAATTGCTTCTGTTTTACGTAAGCTCGCAAAATTATAGGAGAAGGCATGACTTCCTTGTATCAATGACTGACTGCATTCAGGGGTATTTCATTTTCTTATACATGCCCCTCACAATACACTCCTCCTGCCATGGTGGTTTCTTCACCTTCTGTTTACTAGTCGTGCACTGTTAACCAGAAAGTTGTGATGCTGCAAAGCACTGCACTAGATGAGAGGAGCCGAATCAATCTCCTTCTGGTTTACACGCAGGATTCTCAAAACTGTGGCACTGAGTTTGTGGAGCACACACAGACCAGGTTCGTTTGACCCACAAACCAACCCCAACATTAAACCACCTCAAGCAGCTTGGCCAGCCAAGCTACATGTTCTCTATTATTTCAGCAACAAAACTAAGCTATAAATCTTAGCTTATTTTCCTTCACATCACATTTTAAATCATGGTAAGTGTATGTTTTCAATGACTGCTCTGGTAGTTCAGCACGTTTTTAACGTCACTGATCGTTTCCAGGAGGGACTGCTTCTGGAGCTGCCCATTTCTGCATGTATTTCACACAGCACCTCCTACTTAAGAAATGTTCCCTCGGAGCGGGATAATACCATCCTGTGGGCAGTCAGGGCAAGAAGTGACCCAAGTCCTTGCAGGAATTAAGGTGGGAGCGATTTTCATTTTGGCCTTTAAAAACAATCAAAGTTCATTTTGTTCGTAAACCAGGACATTTTGGGAAGCACTCTGCAGAGTGAACCGGCCAGCTCCGCCTGAGGAACGGGCCCATGCAGGCACAGCCTTCACATGAGAGGCTCACGTGAAGGCTCACAAATCCTTGCTGACTGTTCCTGATAACATTCTTATCCTCTGTTTGTGTTGAAAGGATTTCCAGGAGGATTTGCTCAGCTAGCTTCCCAGGGACAAGGCAGGCTGACTGACCCATAGTTCCCCAGATCCTTCTTAAAGGCAGAAGTGACATTTGCTTTTTTAGAGTCATTAGGACCACCCCTAGTCGCCGTAACTTTTCAAAGGTAATCAGAAGTCGCCTTGCCCTGACATCATGCAGCTCCTCAGCACTTGTGGGTACAGCCCAGCAGGTCCCATGGCATTACAAAGATCCCTTCCCTTAATTCTGTAAACACGCTAACTCAAAACACACTCCTTTCTGCAAATGCATGTTAAAGAATGCAACTGAAACACTGCTTCCTGCGTGTTCAAAAGACTCTTTCGATGTAACCACACCTAGCAGGTTTTAAACCAAGCCATTCCGTGTGCACTCTCGCTGCAAAAGCAACAGGAGTCTTGCTCTTGCTGCTGGAATGTAAGTGGCATTAAAAACCAAACCCAAAACATCAGGCATATGGCCTTCTCACTTTTGCAAATCTATTTTCAGAAGTACACAATTTTATCTCTGCTTTTACTGCAGGTGCAAAGCCAAAGGAAAGGATTCCCCAGCTCCACTATGAATTTACTTTCAAAAGGCAAGCTGCACAACATATGCAGGTTTGACTGGATTTTCAAAGACAAGAAAGTAACTGACCAAACACCTCCTCCTCTTTATAAACATGCTACCAGAGTAATGGCAACAGAAAGCTTTGGAAGGACTTTACCGTGTCCTGCAACCAAAGCCAAAAAGAAAACAGGGGCAGAAATAAAACACAGCAACCAAGAACCAACAGAGTGACGGAGCCACCCATTGGCACTGCTGATACTTTACTTTTATCCCCTCCTCCTGGGAAGATGGAGCGAAGCCTGGCTTTCTTGTTCTTCTCCTCAGGGGCCATGGGGAGCGGTTTGGAGCTGTGGTTTAGTGCTGAAGAATCGCGGTTGTTGCTGTTCATCCTCAACGGGGGGGCTGGAGGTTTCTCTTCAATATCCAGACTATCGGACATCTTCAGCAGCCCTCACAGCCTCCTGCAAAGACAGAACAGAAAGCAAGCTTGTCAAGTGAGGATGCCAAGGCTCATGTCCTGGGGAGGAAAGAGGGTAAGAAAAGCCTTCTGGGGGAATAAGGAAATCTCTTGATTGAAGGTTTGCTCTGCATAAGGTTACTGCTGGTTGCTATAAATAAATGCAGGGGCCAATTCCTAAAAATCACGGTATTACCATTCAAATAAAGGTTTTTACACCCCCGTTAAAGGCTTTTCAAATTTCTGTTTACAACTTTGTTCCTGCAGTTGTTAACAATCCAAACTGTCCTCTGAAACCAGCAAAATTTAAATGATTTACTGAAACTACCTGTTACAACAGTGAAGCATTTTTACAATGCAAGAAACAAGGCACACATTGTGGGGCTATGGGTAGCAAGCATTAAGGTCTCTATTCCCTCCCTGCTGTGTTTGGGGAGGGTTTAGTCCTAAGAACATGAGGCTTCAAAAGGAATGATCACTGGAAATGATTCAAAGGAAATTCATTCAGAAGTTAAAAACTAAACTAGAAACCTTCTTGCGCATAAACATGAACAAAAACAGGGGTAGTGACTGAAGGAAAACAATACCCAGAAATCATCACAGAGCTTTGGCAAGCTGGGAACAGGCAGGGCAGGTGAGACTTTCCCAATTCCTGATTTTCCCCACGTATCTTAAATCCTAAAATGCAAGTCTGGATTAAGCAGCTGGTTCAGCAAACAAGCAGCGCTCGGTAAAACCAACCAAGTTAAAACCTGAAAATAGAGTATGATTTCAGACAGCTCAGATGTGATGTGGGCTACACCGCATGTTTTTAAAGGGTACAATTCTACAGGCACCTTGTTTCCAACCCCCTAAAATCAATGCAGCTCCTTTTCTGGAAGGCACGTGCAGAGCGCTGTGCATGTGCTATGGATCCCTCCCTGTGCTGATTCACAGATAACACCAGTTATCGCAGTCATTGGCTACTCTGTTATATTTAAAATGAAGCAAACAATGTTTTTCAGCTGTGGAAGTCGCAGGTTTCGTTCAGAAGTATCAGCCACAAACACAGCGACCGTCACTTGCACAGAGGTCCTGAAGCTCAAAGGGTAACAGCGGTGCTGCTCTCCCTTTGGTCAGGTGAAGCTGCGGTGGTTGAGGGGTTTCAGGGTTCTTTGGTTGCTTTCCTTACAGAAAACCCCAACACCTGAGCTAACATTTTCAACAAGTGCATTTATTTCAACAGAGCTGGAATTTTGCTGGCATTTCCATATTAATAGTGGATAATCAAATCCACACTGCCTTAACTGACAATACCTTCCACACAAAAACCCAATGAAAACGGAAACACTCAGAGATGTCAACTGTAGACTGGTTTTCATGACACGGGCATTTTGGTATTTTTTCAAATTACCACATATAAAACAATCACTTTTTTAGTACTTGGTCTGCATTTTTAATTTCACCTGTATGAGATTCCAAAATGCCAGATCTGAAATTCAAAGCATCTGCTTAGTGACGAGAATACTACATGAAATACACCTTCACGTCTCTGCTTTGCTCCAGTCCCTGGCTCCACAAAGCGGGGCTCCTGAACATCTGGATCCCCAAGGGATCCCAGGGACCTGTCCAAGAGGCACACAGTTGAAAACTGTAGCAACTGCTGGTCCCAGCCCTCTCCCTAGTACTAACAGCATGAAGCTGATGTCCTGGAGAACTTAATTCACAAACATATGTCCAGGCCCGAGAAGAGGGTTCTGCCGACACAGCCATACTGTCCAGGAGACCTTGCTTTGGCGACGCAGGAACACAGCCCACCCTCCTATGGAAGCACATATGTAGGCAATAACCAAAGAATAGCTGTAATTGCACCCAGAGTACAACCTTCAAGCATAGAGTAGCCTATTTACCTAGAGAACTTAATGATTTGCACATTTAGTCAAGCAGTTTGCACATTCAGTCAAGCAGTTAACCATCACTAATCTGTGATGGTTAACTTCTATCCTGAAATGCAGAAGGTTTGCCAGAAATGAGGAGAAAAAAAACGAAGGGAAAAGGAGATGGAGTGATGAAAATTACTGTAAGGTAATAGGGAGACCTACACGTGCTGCATGTGTTATGCTGGTGAAGGGGAAGCACATGATGTCCAGGTATTTCTGCACAGGGATGCATGAGGGAGTTCCCAGCTTATGAAGTCCAACACAGACACCTGGACACAGCTCCTGGCCCCTCCAGCAACTCTCACAGACAGCTTATGGCCACAGAGGCTTTTATTTGCTCTTTGACCCACCTACAAACACTTCTCCAGTGCCAAAGAGCCTTCACTCGTGAGATCATCAGCATGAGGCTGACCACAGAAGCACCAGGGCATGTTCTCAGCTGGCCACCAAAGCCAGACGGCCACTCTGTGAGTCCATTACGGGCACAGTTTCAGCTGTCCCTCAGAATGGGACAACTGCATCTATCACTGCATCTATTTGTAAACAATGCCACGTTGCTGAAATAGGTCCTCCCATGGGATTTCAGTCCACAAAGAATACTATTAACGGTTTCTGGCCCAATCTGCCTATGATGTAATTATTTCCAAGATTTTGAAAGGAACGCTGTATTTTGTTCAGAGCTGATCCAGGCTCAGTTTCAAGAGCCATACAAAGCTCTTTTATTCACTTCTAAACCAGAGGAAAGAAAAATAAAACAGGAGGGGGGAAGATAGTCTAAAAGGTTTAACGGTTGATATTAACTTTCTAAAGCTGGTCTGAATGAAAACCAAAGCAAGCCACAAGGCAATACACACTAAGAGACTTACCATTTGTGGTTTTCCTGATCAGAGCCCATCTGCTCCTCCATTCATTCTAATTTTGAGAACTGCCATGCACTGTATCACAACAAAAGAACATTCACTATCCCATCAGACTTCAGATTTTAAGTGTTGTGCACTGATTCACTCTAACCTTAACTTGGAGAAAATCTGACAGGTCAAGAAAAACCTGCTCAGAAACTTGTCAGGTTTTCAGGTTCACACTGCAGAGAAGTGCCAACAGCATGACAGCCCAAGTTAAACTCTATCTTGGGGCCAGGTTTTCCCACCATGGTAAGTCATTGGTTCTCCTACTCTTGTTCTGCATAGGATGACTCCATCCAAAACCACCTCCTGTCTATTGGAAATGATTATGCCATATCTGGATATTAGGAAGCATTTCTTTATTGAGAAGGAGGCCAAACACTGAAACAGGGTTCCTAAAGAGGTGGATGATGCCCCAAGCCTGTCACGGTTTAAGAGGCATTTGGACAATGCTTTAACTTTTGGTCAGCCCTGAAGCAGTCACACAGTTGCAACGGATCATTGAAATAGTCTATTCTAAAAGATAACTATTTTGATTTCTTACAAATGTGAGGTTCACTGCGAACTTCATTCTTTGGAGATAACCTTTCCAAACAAAATGCCTTCACTGCTCTCACCAAACCAGCAAACACATGCAACAAGCACTCCTAGGAAGCTCTCCACAACAGCGCATTCAGCCTCCTAAGATGGGGCTTGTACCCTTTTTTCCATGCCCAGAAATAGTAACTACTGCTTCGTGAAGGATCCTTAAGCGTTGCGACAGCACCAGTTCTTGCCTTCCAGAAATAATCTTTGCTACCTCATCCCCTCCATACACCTCATGTTCATAGACACTCCACTCTAGACACACTCTGGTTCCATGGTTTCGGCTACACCTGGCAGGTCCCTGTAACTCACTCTCTCAACTCAACAAGCGAAGCACTGACAATTGCAACCTTCAGAATGGTCACAAAACATCCATTTCTTAGGGGCAAGAAGAATTCCCAAGTCTTTCACTTCATGCGGAGTTTCCGTGCACTACTTCAGGAAACGCATAATCCGCTGAAGACCTTCTCTCACAGAAGCTGAAAGCAAACCCTCAACAAGACAGAAAACCTCCCAATTCCCACCTGTATCAGAACTGCAAATTCTAGAACAAAGGCTGAAGCAGCACACGTCAATGCCCGAAGAGCACAAACTCCAGAGGACTGACAGTAGGATAGGGAGCAGTTCCAGAGCCTTTGGGCTAATATTCCACAGCCCTCACAAGCTCAGGGAAACAGCACGGCACTGGCTCACTTTCCTGTCACATTTTCCAGGCTCTTCCCGCAGCTCTGTGCACTAGAGAGGAAACTTCAAGCAAAGCAGATCTGAGACTGCAGAGTAATTCTGCAGCAGGGATCAGATCCTGGCAAACCCCGCACACAGAAACACTCTGAACACTGCGCTTGCTGCAGCACAGCTACCGGGGCACCTCACCACCCCAGAGCTGAAGAGCTGCTTTGGAAGAGGCCCACCTGCGCTCACCAAAACCATGGAGTGCACAACCGAGCAGGCTGCCTTCATCTTAGCCCTCACAGACCCCATCAGTACAGCCAAGGCAGTGCTGGTAGCCCTTGCGAAAAAAAATCTGTAGATCTGCACGCGTGCAAAGAGGCTCCCAATAACCACCTACTTCCAGAGGAAATTTCTCTCAGTGCCCACTGGCTTGATGGAAGCGTCTGAAGAAAGTGCAGACTGTTGTGCCCAAACACAACAGCACATCCGAGTCTGTAAGCTAGGGCTTCGCAGCCAAGTGGCAAAAGCTGAAACTGAACCCTCGAACAGGTCAGTTGTTTCTACACAACTATTACAGGGTTACAGAAGATGCTCCAATGTCACTTCCTCCCCACCTCCTCCAACCACCAGCTTTGTGAAGTGTAAAGACAAACACTGACTTTAAACAAATGGCATTCGCTTCTCCATGACTCAATTCCCCCTTTGCAAAAGCCTTCCTTACAATATTTTTGCATCTAGTTCTTGCCAAGCTGCGGAGAGGAGATGAAGGAAGACAGCTGAAGGACCCAAATGTCTTCAGAACAGCACACACACAAAACTGTTTCAATACAGATTAAGTTCAGAGCAGAATCTCACGCTGGGCCTTCATCCCAGTAAGCTCTTCACCCCAGTGTATCTGGGGAATACTGTTTGTAGATACATTTTGAATGGCTTTCTTAGGTTACTCACGTTGTTTCAGTCTGCAGCAGTCAGACATGACTGGTTCCAATTAAAACTCACAAGTAGTATCCTGTTTGGAGACACTGGCGTTCATTTTCAAAGCCTCAGAGATACAATTGCAGCTTGTGATGCAGCAAAACTGCCTCTAAGATCCCTCGACTGGAAGGAGCCATGCCAATTCCCAGGCTGGAGCTTTGCAAAGGTAACTTGAAGATGCAATGCTCACTTTTTGTTTATAAATATACTTCCTGGGAAAAGCTATTTCATTACTTTGTTATTTGGTCCAATTCTGCTCCCAGTGATACTCAGCCATTTCCCAGAAATCAATGGTGATGTGAGAAGGATTCTCTCTAGATACTGAGTACTGAGGCACTCTGTTAAGTACTATGTGAAGGTATTTATGGAGTACTTCCCAGCCCAGCTGCAGAAGAACTGTATCTGCTTTTCCACATCTGCATGCTTACTTGCAGTTTCCTCAGTGCTCAATTGAAAGAGCAGCTGGTTACTTGTACAGAGTGGATGCACCCACAGTTTCACAGCTCAGAAGAAGCTCGCTGTCTTCTCTGCAAAGCTACAGTAAGTTGAAGTAAAATACTGCTGCCTTTTTGGCAAAAAAGGGCTATACTCCCCATCAGCTGAAGCAGGCACAGCTCTGCCTGAGCACCCAGGGTCTATAATGCCCCAGGGCACCCCTGGATGCCTGCAGCCTGGGAGCTGAGGCTTGCTCTGCAGGGTGGATGCAGCCAGTGCGCCCCGTGCCTCTGGGAGCAAAGACAAGACACAGGACTTCCCCGCACCACGTGTGGCAAAACAACCAAAGCAACCCTTGCACCCTTCTTTGTACAACCCTGGAAAAGGGCAGCATTCACACAGACTAGAGAAGGAATCACAACCCCAGGAGCCCTAACAGTAACGCTTCATTTCCCTGCTGCTTCTCACACAACCATCTCCAAGCCCAACACAAACATTTGCCAATTAAGCCTCGCCATTCCCCTCACAGGCAGGTAAACACTCTGAGCTGCACACATTATTCAAACAGAGTAATTTCTTTGATGAATGTACTCTCTGTTTGCAAACACCCTGTAAGCAGCTTATGATTTCCTCCAATATATTCATTTATTCATAAGTTAACCTCCAAAACTTGCTACCGGTAACTCCTGGCCTCTGAACTGGCTGGTCATGAGCAGCTCCCTGCGCAGAGGAGGTGTTCCGAAAGCAAGCTGTACCCAAGGAAAACTACCCGGGTCACAAGGACCCGCAACTGTTTGTTTTCTGAGCTGGGATAAACAAGTTTCTGTTAGGAACTGCAGCATTAAGAATTTTACTGAGTGACCTACTAACACTGCTTCAAAAATCACTCTTCACAAGGCACTTGAAGCGACAGCGGCACAAAACCAGCACAGAACGAATGTGAATGCAGTAGCTATGAATTTATTGGTTTCTTTTTAGACTATTATGTCCCTTGCCTGGACCTCAAGAGTCACCCAGTTAAATTGCCAAGAGCTGGGACTGGACTGAAGCAGTGGAGCTCGTCATAAGCGATGGCAGTAACCCGCAAATGTATGGTTTTTTTCCTTGTTTTACCTTTGACAGCATTTTCCAGCAAACACCTTCAAGGATCTCTCTGCTTCAATCACCCAGTCCACCTCTGTAACTACATTTCTTTCCACAACTCTTTGCCTGTAAACTGTCAATGCCACCATGAGCAACACGCTATGAAACGCATGACTACCACCTCACAACACACTTCAGCATACCCTCTCCAAGCGCCTCTTCCCACATGGTGGAAGTCTCTGCAGACTCACAATACCCAGTACCTCCTCCCTCTGTAAAACCCTGGGGGCTCCTCACACAGCTTCACTCTTCCAAGCACAACAAGTACTGGGACCTGCCCAGGTTCTATGAGTGCACCCACCTCTTACCTTCCCTCTCTGGACAAAGCCATGGCTCTTCAGGCTGTGGTCCCAAAAAGCAAAACATGGGATTATTTTTGCATCACTAAAGCCAGTGATGTTTAAAGTTAGGGGTATATTTAAGGGCTGTGCTTAACCAGTGCTTAATGTAGGAGATAACAAGACCATTGAGGCTTCAGTGTAGCTGTGAGACACTGTGAATGAGCAACTGGAAAAGCCCTCTCCACCCCTGAGTACCATCCCAAAGCATCTTCTTTGTGGGTGTTTTTTAATCACATCAAAACAAAAGCAATGTGCTCAAAACATGCTCAGGCCGGGGACCTGGCTGCTCACTAAACCACTTGAGCCCTGGGATGGTTACAGGACCCAAGAAGGGAAGAAGTGTGTGTACAAAGGGTGTGGGCCAGCAAAATTGATTTCCACATGGAACCTTGTCCAGGCATTCAGTAATGAAGCCTCACAACAGCACAGCAGGGAAAGGAAGTACATGCCTATTGGCTGCATTAAGTGAGCACCTCTCAGCATCAGAAGATGGTCTGCAAAGTGGTTGCACACCCACCTAATGCACACAGTCACATAACAGAAACAAGCAAATGAAATGTGGAAAGAGGGAGTACAAGGTATAACGTGTATCATGGCATGACAGACTGATTTAGGCTGGAACAGACCTTAAAGCTCACCCAGTTCCAACCCCTGCCACGGCAGGGACACCTTCCACTGGAGCAGGTTGCTCCAAGCCCCTGTGTCCAACCTGGCCTTGAACACTGCCAGGGACGGGACAGCCACAGCTCCCATGGGCACCCTGTGCCAGCGCCTCAGCACCCTCACAGGGAAGAGCTTGCGCCTGAATTCTAACCCGAACTTCCCCCTCTTCCAGCTTAAAGCAATGCCCCCTCGTCCCACCCCTTGTGAAAAGTCCCTCCCCAAGTTTCTTGCAGGCACCTTTAGGTTCTGGAATGCTCAAAGCTTGGCTGCCAGGAAGGCCCCTGTGGTAACCCTTTGCCAGGCAGCCTCTTGGTCATTGGTGGTTTTAAAACACTGATGGCACACAGATTTCAAACCAGTAAGAAACACATTTTTGGTTAACTATTCTTGACAGGAAAAGTTAACTTACTTCTCATAGGACATCACTGATATGACAACGGTACTGTCACCTCGATGAGGCCAAAAAGCTTGCTGGCTCTCTGGGACACTGCACCCTCCCGGCTCCCTTGGGAAGAGCCCCTGGCACCTCCACCCTCTGGTACCTAACCCCAGACCAATACACAGGTATTTCTGCATATGGGGTTTTGAATCATGGTTTGAAACAAAAAGGTTGTGCTTCAAGCCATGAAACCTGGAGGCAGGCTTAGGCTGCTGGAGCAATGGACACTCCAGAAGGAGCTAAAAGAAGAACAAGTGAAGGTCACCAAAATGAAATGGAAGCTTCCAGAACTATGTCCATGGACCACAGCCTTTTTCCCCTGTTTTGGTTTTGTTTTGTTGGTGTGTCTATTTTTATTCTGTTTTTCTAATGTACTGGGAAACACTCACTATTTCTTATCAATCCCAGAGAAAAGTACCTAGGGAAAGCATTTATATGCAAGAGAAAAACCCAAATGTCTTACCAGTCCCTCTCCTGTTTTTCATTTGCAGAGCTGAAAGGATCCACAAAGCAGAAAAGGGTGTCTCAAAACCAACTGTGCCTGTCAAATATCCCACATTCCACAGAACTGCCCTTGTCTACCCATGAAAGCGCCTGTGTGAAATGAAGTGCAGATTTAAACCGTTGTAGATAGCCTGAAATAATTCTCCATATGGACTTTATTATTCCTAGCTCAGAGCTTAAGCCTCAGGTTCATTTTTGTCCTCTAAGAGGAATCAAACCATGGGAAGCCACTTACTGGAGACACCAATATCATAACTGCAGCACTAAAAATTCGCAGCCTTAATTCAGATTATAGTAGGCAAGGCAAAGTAATTCAGTCCTATTTTGAGTTAGCAACTTCCCATCAGTCCTGAGGCAGTGCCCATGATCAGGTATGGGCAGTCAGTCCCTACTGCAAGCTACCTGTGGAGACACTGATAACCAATCCACTTGCTGTGACTTCATGAGTCCTCTGAGTGTGACAGCAAAGCCTGCCTATGCCTCTTGCATCCTCAAAGTGATTTAAATGCTTTCTAACTGACAATTAAAATGGACTATTCACTGACCCCAGCCCAACTGCCAGGCAGAAAACCTTTGGCCACAGTAAGGCTCTGTAACCCCACTGTTGGACTTCTGCAAGTTCAACACTTGGCTGGCTCACTTAGTTGGCCAGTTAACCCGAGCACAGAGTAAAAGATCTGTGCTCTTCAGACATCATCGTCTTCTGGTACAAAAGAGCACTCGTGCTGGGAAGCTTTACAGCAGTGTCTCCACCAAAGGGCTGTGATTGTGTTAGTTCAGCTGAGAAAGGCAAGGCCGCAAAGCAACCCGGAGAACCTAAACCTGGGCTTGTGCCTCACAGCAACAGCACCTGCACACTCAAAACATTAGCCTGGCAGTGTGGGAATAATACCCATGTTTATGTGGTGGGGAGCACGCTATCGTTGTGTTCAAAGACCACAAATGCTGAACTCAGCACATTCTCTCCTCTTCTGTAGTGTTTTGAAGGTGAATCTACACCAGCATCCAGGGTGTTGCCACATGCAGGTTGTTGCATCCCGAGGCAGAGACCTGAGGCCTGTTTCCCAAGGTCTGCTCTGTTGCAGCAAGAGAAAAGCCAACAGCACTGCAAACGCCCAGCACAGGACCTTGAATTTGGCCACTCTCAAGCAGAGTTTTGATGCCCAGCTATACCCAGGCTAAAGACCATCAATTTGGGAAGAGCATTCATGAGCCACAGGGTTTGGCAGATGTGAGCTTGCTCTCATCACTGTTCTCTCTCTTACCATGTAAGCAATATCTAAGGAAGCCCCTTCTTGCTTGGACTTCCAGAATGAAAATTCTATCTATTAAAAAAAAGTCCTTGAGTTCATACTTTTGGGGCACTCTACACTCCTGCTGAACTCTAGCTGGTGCATTAAGACTGCTTCTAATAAACCACCTGGCATCTTGCCTATTATGTTTTTCTTTTTGGGTGACATGGCTTAGTGGGAGGTGCCCCTGCCCATGGCAGGGGGTTGGCACTGGATGATCTTAAGGTCCTTTCCAACCCTAACTGTTCTGTGATTTTGTAAAAAGAATCAAACAAGGTTTGGAAGAAAGAGGGGGAAAAAGAAAGGACCATTTTCCTGCTCCTCATATTCTCTGCAGATGTTGGTGCTTTCTCTGCTCTTCTACAGTTTATTCTCACAGAAGACATGCCATAATAAACACGACGAGCTGAACCCCCCATCCCAGCACTATTCCAATCCACAGCAACAACACTGACTGAAGATAAGGCCATGGCACCTTCCCCTGCAATGGCCCCCATGGGCAGACCAAGAGCTGGTTTTGCCTCAAGAAGTGTGTGCAGCTCTCCAGGAAGCCAGCAAGAGGAAGGGTGTAAAGTGCCAACTACAACTCCACTGGGCTGAAGCACTGCCCCGTGCCCCACTAAACACACACCATACAACCACCACATGACTGAGGAAGAGGTGAGTAATTTTTCAATTACTGGCAATACAATGCCAGTAATTGAAAAATACAGACAGTTACCATTTTCTAGCACCCTGAAGTCACCTTTTAGGTCATTTTTCCTTTGCAAAAAGGCACAGATAAGGACAGCAATCCTTAGTCTGTGAGCTGAGAAACCCAGTGTAGTAAACAGCACTAAACCCCTGTGTCACATCCCTTCTCTGTCAGAGGAGAAGAATGAAGCTGACATTTAAAAGACTTCACTCAAGGCCATCCCAGGACCCCCAGGCAGAGCTGGGAGGCAAACCCCACTCCAAAAGGGAAAATAAAGAACAGGGTGTCCTTTGGATGTCTCCAGCTCTGCTACTGGGGCTGAAGACAAAGACATCTAACCAGGAGAGCATGAGATGGTCTTCAAGACTCCAAATGCCACAAGCAGAGACAGACACCAAGAGATTTGCTGTACTGATCTTCTTGAGAAATGATGGTACATATAAGAAGGACACAGCTTCTGCCTCCAGGTAAGGAAAGGGAAAAGCCCAGGCTGCCACATGTCTTTTACCCAGAAAGTGGATGTGATCCAGATTCTGCATCATCTCTTTAAGGGCAGGAAGGCATTCATATCCCCATTTACTTCCTCACAGACAACATTTTGCCTTTTATTCTTTGCCAGGCCTTTTATTTACAGCTGACTTGCTTCACATACCTAATATTCACCTGCTACGTTAGAGATCTTATCGTGCATAATGGCACATCTACCTTGGGGGTATTATGGATCTGGAGCAGGCAGAGGGGGGAAACGGAACAGCTGCTGTGTGTGCTTATTTATTTCCAGTTGCCAGACAGACCTGGCTTCAGAGCAGCAGGATGGGAAGACTAGAAAAGCCAAGGTACAAATGCTACTCTTACACAGGCCAGGGGAGAAATGACACCTGGATGCAGAAAGCAAAACAAGATCCACACACTAAACCTGTTGTTTTCCCAGCTACCACAACAGTCAGGCATTTTTAAACTGCCGGAACAGGGATTCAGCAGTTAAAACCTCACTGCCCACCAAAATACCCTTCTGCTCCAGAGCAGTGCTCTACTACACCTTGCGTGACTCCAAACTACAACAGGAACACAGTTCACTGTACTCTTAAGACACAAATGAAAAAATAAAGAGGTTTGGGGAACTACTCCCAGCTCCTCTGCACTTGTCCACAGCCTCCTGCATAGATAGCACCTGTGACCACCATGGCTAACAACACTGGGCACGGCACAGGAGGGGAACAACACCCCCAAAAGGTGGTGGCATCCAGGAGTAAGGATATCCCAGCCTCAGTCACAATAAGGGAGAGTGCTTGAGCCAGCAGGGACCACTCTAGTTTGGAAAGTGGCACTGTGTCCACTCTGCAAACCCCTGTTAGAGCAGCTGGTAGGCAGCTCAGTTTCATTCCTGTTTACTGCAAATTTTCACTAGGACAAACCACTCAGCTCCTCTGTACAACCACAGATGCCTTATCTGAAGAACTTGAGAGTGCATTTGCGAGTCACTAATGCTGAAGGACACAAATCTTTGGATACAAGCAGACAAGAGCCAAGCCACATCTGTTCCCCACACATCAGGGTACCCTCATCTCTAATGGTCTCTATCCAAAATGTGTGGAACTGTCTGTACCTGCTCCTTTAAAAGAGAAGAGGCTCCATTGTTCTGCAGGAGTTTTTAAAGCAACCTAATGCCAATCCCTACAAAACTACAAACTCCCAGAGCAGCTGACACTAATGCAATCTTGTGTCAGGTCAAAGAAAGCACCAGAAATAAGGAACCATCACAAAGCACAGGAACAAGTAAACAATCAGAAAAGCAAAGGAAGAGGAACGAGGGTAACAACAGGACCCAAAATAGACTCCTTGTGCCAGGCACACATCAGATTTATGGCATAAAAGCTTTGCAAAGAAACTTGTTCTTAAAACAGCTCATCAACATTTACCCCGCTGCAGGCTGAAGCCTACTACTTTTTGACACCCGATACTTTCTATTTACAACAACTTCAGGCCTTGAAAGAAAACGAAAATACATTAATGGAGGTTTTTATGAAGCATAAAATGACAACTGCATTGTTATATATTCTATAAGAAGCAAAGCAGGCTGAGAACTGGGGAAGACTGGGAAGAATATTAAGCCCCCGGTGACACTGGATTGCTAGAATAAAGCAGAGAAGCAGGCACAGGGCCCATACACTGATCTGCCCCTGAAAAGACAAGAAATACAGAAGTGAAATTATTTTAGTAAGCGGCAGAAAACTACAAGAAATGAGCAAGACATTGTCTGCTCTCAGGCAAAATGAACCTGTCTAAAGGAACTACTGTCTAGGCAAAACCAGGAAGTAGAGAAAAGAATACAAGCTTTGGTTCTAGAGCTGCGTGCCACCGTGTCTATGCGCAACTCTCTACTACAGGTCCCCTAATGAAGCAAGCAACAGCCTGAGACATGTACCACTGGAGCTGCAAGGCTCCAGATCCAGCCGTAGAGCAATGCCTCCAAACAGCAAAGACACATGAACCACCCAGTGAGTGTGGAAGAGTGCCAGTAACAACAGGGTTAAAGGAACCCAGGAAGCACAAAGAGATAGACAGAAAATACAGCTTTGTGGTTCAGAGCACAGTACAGGAAGATATAGAAAAGGATAACTGCTCAGCTCAGAGCAAGAGGGTAAAGCCACACGGGAAATAGAACACCTTCAGGATACGGTTTCTCCGGCAAGTAAGTAACAAGAGTGAATGCAGTGACTGAGGATGCTTCTATGCAAAGAAGGATCTCTGCAGTACAACCTCAGCAGATGAAAAGACTCTCAATAGTCAGGCTCTGCAAAAGACACTGCCAGCCATTCTACAGCTACGCCTGCTGCCGTGCCACTAAATCAAAGCCCAGTTTGATTCCAGCTGGATTGCAGAGCCAGCTGCAATGACAAGAGGCAAACTCAGACTGGAGAAACACCACCAAACTTTGAAAATGTAGAACAGATAAAATCATGTTCTGAGGTCAGTGGGCAAATACAAGCTGTTGATCAAAAGCCACCTCACAAAACCAGAGGAATTAGCACTTTAACCTGACAGAAGCTGACGGACAGAACCATCTACTGCTTGGCAGCAGGACATACATGAAATAAACATTTTATAAAGAAATATTATTATTTTTGTAGAAACTTACGTTCTGGAAGGCCTCAGAAGACAAGAGGCTTTGATTAAAATACTGTAACAGAATAAAAGCAAAACAAAACCACAAAACACATGAAACCAATTAAAAGCCACACTAACTAATAGGTCATAAAGACTAAGCATCATGTAAGAACCATCACTGAGTGAGCCTGTTCCCAGTGAGGTTAATTCCTGGCCATGCACTTACGCCTGAGGCCTTTAAAGAAATCCTTAGAGCAAACTGCCCATGTTCTTCAGAGGGCATCAGTGTACAACACTTCCCAGTTGGTCACTAATGGCAGCAAAGACATCTAGAAAGGGAAACTTTACTGCATGCAATGTACATGTCTCCATGGAAGAGAAGACAGGAGAGAACACACCCAACCACAATGGCAGACTCCAAGTGATTTCAGTGTGCTGCAGACAATAATGCAATACTGCTTTTTGACAGGCCAGATCACATGAGAAAAATAGTACTTTCTCACTGCAAGACTATATATGATGATGCATCAGCATCGTCTTCAGAACAACTGTTGCTAACATGCACCTCTGCCATTCACACTCATCAGAGTGCCACTGGCCTGCGTGAAACAAGTTACAGCAACCAAAAAGATCTGCCTATGTCCCAGTCTTTGCTTGGAGCTCAGAGGTCCCCACCAGTGAGACACACAGAGCCAGGCTAGGAGAAAGCTACAGCAGGAAACTAGTCACAGTGCTGCAGTGTAAATGACCAGGTGGGTTTTTTTCCCCCCTTCCTTACAATGAATTTCAGAGGGAAACCTAAGAGCAGCCTCCAGGAAAGGCAGCGACCACCCCTCCTGTCTGCTCAGTCTTTACACCTGAATGAAAGCATCCTCCCACTTTTAAGAGATGTAGGTTCTTCGGCAAAATGAATCATTTCTTGCAGCTCAAACAGCTCTTTATTTGTCATCAGAAGCAAAGTAAGACAATAAAACCTTGCTTACCAGAGGAGAGGAAATATTTACCTTTCATTAAGTCAACTTTTCCCAAGGTGCAGGTACAACTGCAAACAGGAGGAAATGTGAAGAAGAGAAAAGATGGTAGAGCTGTTTGCAACTACACACCTCAGAGCCAGAAGGGATACGAAACTGGATCTTCTCTCTTCAGGAGTAAGGAAAATTGTTACAAAGAACCACAAATTATTTATTAAAGAGAGTATGATACCACAGGGAAACAAAACAAAACCTAAAATAACCTAGATGCAGACACTCCTATCAAGAGAAACCAGATAATAGAAGAAAGAGCTGTCTTTTCTGTTCTGTTATCTTTAATTCAATTCTGCTTATCAGCATCATCATTACAGCTAAAAGTGCAAAGACTTTAACACATTTAGAGTCTTATTCAATTCCCACTGAAGTCGCCAAACAGACTCCAGTAATGCTGTATCAGGTTTCTATGGGCCATTCCAATCAGAGGAGTTAAACACTCCTTTAAGAACTAAATGAATTCAGCTTCCTTGCCTTTGTGAGGAAGATGCCTTGGCTGCCTGCCCTTGCTCTGACTCAGACACGCTTGGCCCGGTCCTGCAGAGGACTAAGCTCCCACCAAAGTCAAGGGCATCTCTAAGACTCAGCATGCTGAAACCCAGGCTGCCTGCCACACAGGAGCCGAACGCCAAGATGCCAGCTGAGTAAATGCCCAAACCCTGAGAAGAAAGAGTGAAGGCAGAGCCCATGGCTCGGAACGGCAGCCCTGCATCCCTTACTGCGCATGCCAGGCACACAAGTCCTGCAGTACCAGTGGGCACACTTCTCCATGTCACCCTGAGACCCACAAGGCTAATTTAGGCTGGTGCAGAATACTGCACACACTTGAATGAGCCTCTGCTGGAAAATGTGGGCCATCACATCATGGTTTATGACTATTTCATTATCTGCAGATTCAATTCAGCCTGCAACAGCTCCTAAACGCAATACTTACAGATCCTGTATTACTTACTGTGTTTCAAAATCTTTTTCTTCTATTATTTAGAAAATATTCATACAGAACGATGACATTTTGGGCACCCAGAGTCACTTCAGGTTTACAAAGCCCTTCACCAGCTACAATTAATTAAACCCCATAGAGGTAAATTTCAGCAGCACCCTTCCCCAACTCCGATGATCTCAAAGCACATCTGGACTATCACTGAATTCCAATCACACAAATCGCACACTTGTCTGCGGAGCCATGGTCTGAATCCTGGGTTTTCCACTGCCAAAAGCCTCAGCCTTTCAGCCTAAATGAGAACAAAGGAGTAAAGCCAGACACTGCAGACTGTACACCACATAGCCCATGCCAGACAAAGCTCACCCTCAGCATTACAAGCTGATCAGAGCTTACCTGAGCTGGCCAGACACACCAGTCTACAAAGAGCTTACAAATTGTCAAATCAATGCACAGAGATTCAATTACAACTCCAAATTGCCCTAATAAATCTATGGATGTAGAAACGAGACAAATTAACACCCAAGCCACCACCTGTCCCTGACATACATCCCAAGAGCCCAAACTCCTCCTCTTGCTGTCTAGCATTTACCGCCAGCAGTTGTAAACTCTCCAGCTGAAAAATACAACAGCTCTGTGCTCTGTAGACACAGCATCCAATGTATCAAATCTATATTCTGAATTAAATTGTACAAAGCATCTCCTATACTCTACAGAACAGCAATCACTGCCAGCTGACAACAGTGACAGCAAAATCATCTTTTGCCCTGGTGTAATACTGCACTTGTCAGCCATCCACCATCCAGAACAGTCCCATGCAGACAAAGGTCTACAGAAAGTGAGCCTTAGCAGCTGGTTTGCAGCACTAAACCTTACCTGTCACACAGCTGTCTTCTCCTTGTAAAAGGTGCACACTCTTTGCTATCTTTACCCAGCTATTCTGATATTCAGCCACTGGCTTGCAGCCCTAGGGCAGGTATATCTGGTCACATCACTACAAATACTCTCCTGCTAAATGCACTGACCACATCCTCTCTGCACACCTGCAGCCTCTGATCCCCTTCACCTACAACGCTTAGCGGCTGATTCCTTTAAAACATTTCACTGACTTGCTCCTGCCATCCCCTCAGTTTCTCATTTTCTCCAGGGGCACCAAGGTCTTTTAAAAACACAGCCTTCAACATCCGAATCAAAGCCAAATATTAGAAGGGCTTTTTCCATCCTGCTTCCTTGTGCAGGAGCACAGGAGGAAATGCCAGGAATCTGATGCTCTCCTCTGCTCTGTAACCAACTTATCATGCTGACTCTGGCCGAAAGCATAATTACAATGTGCCTCAATTCCCCCATTTCTCAGTGACTACAATTATGCTGTAACAAATCCCTGGTCACCCGGGACTGATCCTGTACTTAGGATTCTGCCTCCCTGCAGGCATATCGCAATCCAACAGGCACAGGCTGTGCCCCTGGGGGAGCCAAGGTCTCTGACTGGAGCTGCCCATGAATTTTTCATCAAGTTACATCTCAGTGACTTGAAAAAGAATCTTTTTATGGGACCATGCAACTGTTCTGGAAGGCTTCATCAGAAGGATGTGTCTCTGGAACAGCTTATTTATTCCCTCAGAGAGCAGCTGAAGGAAGCACGGCTGTTGAGGAGTGAGAAACCTGGGTTCAGTGCAGGCATCAGCCTGACAGGTATTGTAAGTCATAGAATGGTTTGGGTTGGAAGGGACCTTAAAGCTCATCCAGTTCCAACCCCTTGCCACAGGCAGGGACACCTTCCACTTGACCACATTGCTCTAAGCCCCATCCAACCTGGCCTTGAACACTTCAGGGGATCCTGCAGATTTTCCAGGCACAATCCCAGTCCCCCCACTCCTCTGTGAAAACTTAATATCATTTCATCCACTCCCACTCTTTTCTAAAAGAAGCTTTGAAGGGTCTCAGTACCAGGGAGACAGAGAAAGAAACCATCTCCTACCTACTCCTAGGACAGGGAAAGAGCTCTGATTCCATTTACCTGCTAGTGGTGCTGTGTACATGCAGTGACCAGGGTATCATGAGCTGAGCTGTCAAGAGTCCAAGGACGTTAGAACCTCCACTCAAGCTCCTTGCTGGCCACTTCCCAGGGATTCTGTGCACATTAGTAATTAGTTAATGGAGTGCTGTGACAAGGTAAAAGGTATTGCTACCATTTCCCATTATTATCACGCTTAGACACACATGCCACAGGCAACTTGGCTCTGTCCTTCCTATGAATCTGTGACACTGGACTCAACATGAATCAGTTCTTCCAAGCACACATGTAATTTATAATAAGTGAACAATGATCTTGGCAAAAACCTTTGATGAGAGCTCTGGAGATGGGCACAGAGCCATGCTCTTAACATGCAAATGGAGCTGTGTGACATTGCTTTGCCCCCTGAGACTATTTGAAGTCCTTCTGCCAAAAGCTACTGCTCACCCAGAAACACTGGTAGAACGGAAGATGCATCTGTACTAAACCACTTGTATGGAGCATCTGCTGACTGAGCCTGAAGCGCCACTGCAGAGACCTGGGCTTACTTTCGAACCCCACGGTGTTGAGGCACACTTTCTTGCAGCCTGCCTCTAAGAACGGTAACTCCCAGCAGAGGGGACAAGAGGACCACCAGGACTTGGTTCTACCAGAACTCATAAGCTTCCCCTTCAGCTGTTTCACCCAAGTTGACGCCACAGAAGATGCCAGCCAGACTACCCTTAGAAAATCATTAACGGCTAACTATTAGTTAGACCCTTTAATGTGGGTCTATGCCTCTCAGCAGCCAGTATTCCTTCGTTTGACAATCCAACTGCACAAAATGGGTCAAAGCAAAGGCTGGAATTTGCACAGGCACGTTCACAGTGTCCACACCACTTGAAGCAGGTGATTTGTAACTGAATCAGTGAAGTCACTGCCACTTCGTGAGAAGCCCAGATCTTCCCCCTCCCAGCCTGACAGGACAGATAACCTTCATTTCTGTGCAAGCCAAAGATCCAAAGAAACATCCACTCTGCAGCAAGAGCTGTGCCTCCAGCTCTGCAAGATGCACCCAAGTTCACTTTTCTCCCAGCAGCAAGTACCTTGATGAGTGACTGGCCCACACTGACTTCAATGGAGAAGCCAGAGAGAGGTACTTCCCTCCAGCTGCAGCGTCCCCTCATGCCCTGGAACAGACCCCTGCAGTTGTTCTGGTGTCCCAGGAATTACACACCTCTCCTCTTTACCTATCTATCCTCAGGAAAAAATCCACCTTGATAACCTGGTGCCAACAGCCGTCAAAAATCCAATTTAAGTGCATGCAAGTGCTGTATGTGCACGCATCAGAAACTCCTGTTTATCATCCTGGTTTCTCACTAATCCTCTTTTAGCCAAATTCTGTGGATACAGAGTAATGTGATATCAAAAGGACTCAGACAGATTATCAGTGCAGGCACCATGCAACACCTCCATCGTTGGGTGTGCAATTGCCTGCAGCTTCAGGTAATGCACCTTCCTCAAGGCTTTGGCAAATCATGCATCTGTGTTGCACAACATCAGGAGCCAGAGAGGCTGTAAATTCTCCTTTCCATCCTTCCTTCAAAGAGATAAACGACTTGGCAAGTTGAGTAATAAAGAACCAATAAAATTACATGTCATTAAGCTGCAACTAATAGGTAGAGGATGGATAAGCGGCTGCTGATTACAAATGCTATCAAGGAAAATCTAAGATGTGGCATTAATACAAGCTTGGAAAGTAATATACATTTTGTGCTTCTCCCAGAAATACTTAACTCTGTTTCAAGCCACCTCCTCTGGTTGTTTTATTTGGCATGAGCACTTTGCACCACAAAGGATTCTTTCTTGCATCAAGGATTTTAAGAAGGAAACAACAAACAGCATCCTCCAAGGAAACACAGAGCCTCCATATTCTGTTTGGCAAAACAAAGCTCATCCCAGTCTTCATTCACAGAGAAACATCAACCTGATCAGCAAACACTGACAGACCTCACTGCACAGCCTGTCTGCTCCTCATGCAAGGCCTCCACCTTAATGCATACCATTCCTACATCTACTTCTTGGACTTCCTTGAAACATAATTCCTGCGCTAAACATCCTACCCATGAATTTCTTGCCAGCCGTCACCAAAACTACATTCATTTGCTTTGAAAGAACACATTGTGATTCACTAATGCAGCAGAGAAACTACTGCCCATTTAAGGTGCACACCGAAGGCAGTGCACAGCTTTGTTTTTTCCCTTTTGCTGAAAGTAATCTCAGCACTGAGATCAGGCACAGGTTTGAGAATCCATTCACATCTCAGAAGCTTGGCTGCAAAACAACTCAACGTGTGGCAAAACATCCTCTATAGGTAAGACCAACCTGAGATGCTGCTTGGAGTTTGTTTTCCCCTGCTGTAATTTCAATCTATTTAGATTTCCAGGAATTAAAGCTGAAGGACAAGTAAGTTTTTTCTGCCATCACTGGAACACTGGCTTCCCCAAACTGTCAGGCCAGAGCTGCAACTGCATTTTGACTTAAAAGAACCCTCGTGCTGAACAGGTGCAGGGGCAGACATCAGGTTTCAAGCATTGCACAAATGGAACAAGAGCATCATTTGTTGGTAACCATCTCACAGTTAAATGGATTGAAATGGGCAAGTTTAGGGATATCAGCTTTCTGGAATGACAACACAAGCCCAATGTGGTCATCATTCAGGCCCTACCTTCTGCCTTCAGAGTGCGAGGCACAGACATCAATGCAGATATGCAGCTCCACAGGCTGTGGGACCCTGGGTACCAGAAATTCTGCTCAGTGCAGTCTGAGGCAAAGCACTGGGAAGGGAGAGGCAGAAGGGACAGGCTCTAAGATGTGGTTTAAGCATCCACAGCTGGCCTAAATTTTACTCCCTAACAGGAAGCGGCTCCTTTTTCACAGATGGCTGCTGTTAGCAAGCGCTGACACCCACCACAGAGCAAGTGGGCCTGCAATATTAATAGCATCAATGAGAAAATTATGAGCCCACATCAAAGCACTGAAAGTTGTTTCTACGACTTTTGGCTTTAAAACTAAGTGCAAAGGGAAAGGTATTACACCCAGCTAAGCATGTTTAGAGGACTTTTTGAGATGTGATTCTGCAGTTTTAAAACACACGCACACACACACACGCAGAATGACCCCTTAAGGACAGGGAAAAGCTGCTGTCAGCTATAACTCAGCAAATCACAAGTTACATGAAGAAATAAAAATCAATGCTGCTCTGAAATTTAGCCTGGCAGACAAGTCAAAGCTATCGTAACTAATGGCTGGGAGTTCTGCTGTGTCCATGTTCTATGACTGTTTTTCCTACAACACTCTCATCCACTTGGAACCTGGGTCCAAAGATTCTGTTGGAATTAAACACAAGCAACCCAATGGGGATAATGAAGTAGTACAAACTCATTTGCTAGAAATTTTTCTAGTAACAGGCATTGATAAAAGAGCATAATAAATTCATCCCATTTAGAAATCCCCCTCCTCCATTAAAACACTCTGCCATTGGACCGAACTACGTAGAGCCTGTTCTCATCAACAGAGGCAGCACAGCTGAAACACAGGTGAAGATGCCGACAGCGACGCCATCTCTACGAGAAGACTCTTGGATTTTAGGATATAATAAATTAGGGACAAGTACAAACAAAGAAATATTATCATGAAGACACAGTGCTGTTACTGGTGTTCCTTTCGACTGGAACAGGCACTGCTCAGCGGTAGCTAAGTCTCCATAGATGAGCACAGCCCAAGCTGAGCTCCTCTGCTTGCACTCCAAGTAACTTGGCGCACGTGTCTGTTTTGACAGCTGTAAAGGCATGTGAGTGCAGAGCTGTACCCGCGCCAGCACGCCCTGAAAGGTGTCCATCATAGTCACATCCTGCTGACAGCAGTCAGAAGTCTATCACTTCCAGCCTGCAGGACACATGCTCTATCACTGCAATGCTCCAAACAGCTATAAAGTACTGCATGACGGTAACAGTGAAGTCTTCATGTGGCTCCAGATGTGATTCTTTGATAGCTCTGCCACTTCACCATCCACCCACAGTGAGGGCCTGACATCTTTTAAAGTAGTTTGTTGAGACACTACAACCTGATGACTCAACTTAGTTATTTGTCTTTATCTGCAACAGGACCTCGGAGTTGCATGGTAAAATACAACAGGCTATTTCCTATCAGAGCAGGTGGAAGATGGAGTCAGCCACAAACACATCTGCTCTACTTGCTCTACGGAGTTAACTGGTTTCAGATCAAACCCTGACTATCTTCTATTTATTATTTGGGCAAAATAAACAGGATCAAAGCCAATCCTATCTTACACATGTGCAGCCTCCCTGACTTCACTGGCACTCAGGCCAGACAGTTTGAAATTACATCACTGGCATCCTGATGCAGCTTAGATGGCATCACCTCAGGTTACATAGGAACACAGGACTGGGAGAGACCCACCAGGTCACCGAGTACAGTCCCTGCTCTGCTGTGCAACCACGTCACCTAATCCCTTTATAAATGAATCAAAAATAGTTATGAAAGATGCTTCATGGGGCACACCCCAGGCTGGCCATGAGTGATATACTGTGCTGTAAACTGACTCTGGAAGAAGCACACAGACACATCCAAGACAAATTAGAAACTGCAGCAAGCAGGGAGGCAACTCAGTCTAATGGCCAGGCAATGGGACAGGCAGCAGGATGCCAGCTTCTGCTCCTGACTCCCACACTGACCCGGTCCACCCACAGTGGCAATGCTCCATCCCTCAGGTTCCCCTGGGCTGAGACCAAGATAATGACATTGTCCTTCCTTTGTTGATTGCTTTTAGCCCTATAGACAAAAAGAAGAGTACAAGAACTAACTATTTTTATACACTCCATCTCCCCAGGAGGTTTTTAAAGCCCATTTTAAAGCTCTCCTTTGCAATTCGGTCTGTGGATAATTTGCTCCCTGCATCTCCATAAAGTTTAACCTGTCAGAGCCTGGCAAAGATGTAATTTCATCCCCAGGCTCTTCTGACTTGAGGCTTTGGAGCTTCTCTTTGTGGATAAAGTATCAAAGCAATAGCTCTATGAGACAACAGCCCTTTGCATCTCACAACCCATGCATTATTCTCTCTAAACATGGTTTAGCAGGCCAGCATCAAAACTTTTGCTCTCCCCTCATTTCTCCTCCCCCTATACTCACTTTAAGGAAGAACACAGGTAACACCAACAGACAGACACAGAGAGGAAGGTTTAATCCACAGGCAGAGGATTACTGCATCATGATGCAATGACCTTGTTCAGAGAAGAAAAAGGTTACTTACATGACAGCATGAGCAGTAAAGATACCAGCTCCTTCCCAGAACAAGGTAACACAATGTCCACTTCAAGTTATGCTGAAGAAAACATAAAACACGTGTCCAGTGAACTGGAGAGAGAAAGAGCAAACTTCAGCCCAACTGGCCTGGATATAATCTTTTTCCAGATACAGATCATACCTTGAACCAAACAAGCAGGAGTGCTGTTCAGATCAGTATATACGGAAAGCAGATGCCGTTCTGCTTTCTATGTGTTCGCACCTTCAAGCGCTCAAGAGCTCTCTCTGACCCATAACAAAAGCAGCCACTCCTGTGTTCCATTTCAGGTGCAAAATGCTCCATAGCCAACCATTTTGCTTACCCCCCCCTTGAACACTTTACATTTGAACCTTCTTTCGATGTTTTCTTTCCCCACAGTACAACAGGAGGGGGGAAGGCCACATGCCTCCTGTATATGAAGCAATCCTATGAAAGAGTAACTCCAGGCCAGGCTTGTTTTCTCTGTTTAGACAGCATTTAGTGGAGCTTGGCCATGACTAAACCTCCATGGCTGAGTTAATTGCATTTATGCCTACAGGTTGCTCAAAGGGACTTGTTTCTAACGAATTCTTAAATGCTATGAAAATAATAGGTATGGTATTTACCATTTAAAACACTGTAAAAGAATGCTGATGTTACTGCCCCAGTACACCATGCTTATTTCACTGCTTGACATTCACCCCTCACTGTTGTTATCCTACTGAACTGAAGCGTATGTTATTAAAGCCAATATTTACCAACAGATACTACAGTTATGAAAGGAATATAGTCCTTCCATGTAAAACTAGGCTTCCAACAGGAAATAAAAGGCATTTGGCAAGTCTTAGCTTGCCAAGGGCAACTGCTACATGTCCTGTTTCCAGGACCAGAAAGCCCTCCAGTTACTCCCAGTGGTGAATGCTGAGCTTGTCTGGTAAGTTTTCCGAGCCCAGTGCAAATCCTACAGCAGACACAGAAAGCTCTGAGTCTGAACTGGCACCAGATGCTTTAGAAAACATGTGACTTTCATTTTGTACAGGAGTATGAGGAGGCCAAAATGCTTTATTTGTCAGCGCAGGTACAGTCACTCATCTAAGAGCACGAACATTCTGTTCAAGGAAACCCTGCACTGAGCAACAGTGCCATGTGCCAGCTTCCAGTGCCCTCTACACTGAATGCAGCAAGAAACGTATTTCTGGAGTAGATGAACAGCAACAACAGCCTTCAGACTAGAGCACGCAATAGAAGTTGCAGCAAATTCCAGCCTCTCAAGAAGCAGCCAACAACATCTCCTTCCTAGCTTAAAGACTCCATATAAAGGCCAACTCGACATCAGGCTTCTACTGCAGTGTTTCTTCTCAATTAACCAAGAACAAGTGTATTAGCCATACATCAAAACTGCAATGCAGCTAGAGCTGCCAATTTCTTATGGCAAAAAGGGAGGCTGATTCATTTGACTGTATGTGGGCCTTGGCTGGAGTTTTCCCAAAACGCTACAAGAGAAGAAAACCTCAGTGAACCTCCCCCGCATTCCCACTCCTTTCTCCCCCCACACCACAGCCCAGGGGCCTGTGCTTGCAAAAGCAACATTTCCTGGAGGAGTCTTTCTCCGAATCACTCCTTTTCTAAATTCAGATAAAACACACAGCAACTCCCAATACATTTGCATGTGATCCATATGCATACAAGGACCCTCCTCTCAAACACGTACATGTGAAATGCAATGCAAAACGTCTGAAAAGCCTTCATATCCCAAGTCCCCAGAGAGACCCTGCATCTTCCATTACAAATCCTGCTATGTTAAAAACCACCACCTGTGTAACGTGGAATGGCAACCTACAACACTCCGCTCGGGATGAGTCCGCAGTGGTGGCCTTGGCCTTTTGCTCAAAACAACCACAAACAAAGACATTTCTGCTACACACAAGCAGATCCTGAATCCAGGTCCTTCTAAAAGCTCCTTGTATCAGATACATTTAACACCTAATACATCACAAATAGCAATTCTTCATCCAAAATGCCCTTCTTCAGTGTATCTGTTCTGAATGAACCTCACAGCATCTGCGTGCCAGCTCTCTTCTCTCCCAAGCATTCCTGATGGAACCACAGGTCTGCTTTCAAAAAGAACATGTGAAGTGATGTTGTACCATAAACTGCCCTCCTTAGTCACCGTGAACATAAACTCTACCATTTAGGCACCTACCAGCCCAGGTTTGCAAGGTTCCCGGCCACACCACAACCGCTGATCCCCACAGTGAGGGCAGGACACAAAAATTCAATCATGTTTGCTCCTAACTGATCCCTTCCATTGCTCCTCTGACCTCGGTCACGGACTTCATCCTGGTGCTTCCAGTGTGTCTGACACAAGCCAACCTGGCACCAGCTCCCCTGGAGCACTCAGACCCTGTCCCAACACATCTCTGCTCTTTCTCTGAGCCTGACTTTTAGCCATTTACTGTAAACCCTTACATCAGTTCCACAGAAAATACACTGTTTGGAATACGTAAGAACACAGTTTTTAACTCTCCTTGCCCTGAGTGAATCCTTCTGTGGGTTGACTTTGGGATTATGCTCACCGATTTCCTGGGGCACATACGCAGCAGTAACTCTCAATGTGTAGTTTCTGTTCTGGTATTCAAACAATTACACTCAGGATAACCACTCCAACAGATGTATTCCTCAAGCAGAGGATCACACACATTCAGCTGCGCTCATGAGGCCAAGCTCTGCCATTCCGCTGGGATAAGCAATGCAAACACCAGGGAATACAGCTCAAAAAACTGCTAACAAATCAGGTAACTGACCTTCTGCACCACCCCTGGGGGCCTGCAACTTCACCCACATGCTGCTGCTCACCAAGAGGAGACCTTGCCACACCAAGGGCTTCCAATGCTCAGATTCCTGTTGCTTCTGTTGATCGCATCAGGAAGCCTGGCATTTACCCCAAGTGTCCAGAGCGTCCTACAGACCACAGGGCAAGTCCTGAAGAGCAAGCTGCTCAAGCGGTTTCACTGTCTGCATTATGGATCATGGCTGCAGGAAGTGCCCGTTAATCAGGTGCTCTGGAGATACTTTACTTCAGAAGCACACAACGGTACTGGGAGTTCCAGCGTTCCGACATCACTACAGCTTTCAGAAAGGGTCCAGGACAATGTACTGCAGAAAAGAATAAGCCTCCACCCTCAGCTTACTTCTTCTGAAATGCTTAATTATTATTCACTGATGCCACTAAACAGCAGGATTCTTCATTCCCCATGTGCAAAAAGTAGTGGACAGAGAACAATAGCACGGAGAGAAGGTGTGGTGCAGGATGTGGGGAAGAAATGACAGGAGAAGACTGTCCCCACAGATTGCCACTCTAGATACTTCCAGATATTACCCCACCTCTTTGTGGTCCATGCACCCCACACAGTGAAGATGCTTCCTCAAAAAGAAACTAAACCGGGAGCAAATTCTGGCTGCTTTAGTCTTTTTTCTTGCTAGAAATCTCACTTCTTCCCAACTTGACTTCCCAGAGCCTCTGGAATGAAGAGCTAAAAAGGACTTATCTGTAGAAAACAACTAACCAGGATGCCAACCTGAGCTGCTAGGCTCACTAAAAAGATCAAATGAGGATGCAAGCAGCTCTTCTCTGGAGCAGCCAGGCATCGCTTCAGTTGCTGAAATATTTATGCCCCAATAGCAGCTGTGCTATCAATGTCTGCCCCTGATACAAACAAACCTGAGCTCAAAGCATGACAATCTGTGTTGTGCAGAGTGGAATCACAATTAAAAGCATTTTCCAAGCCTCCATTTCTGCATGCATGCATGTGACAGCTTTTCCAGTGACACTTCAAGAGCATCCCAAATCCGAATCCACAATGCCTATGAGGCAGGAGACATTAAAAACAGTTTTAGCAAATGCCCAGCATTCTGTATGCTTTCCATTCTTCCCTCTCAGGTTCACTGTGTACCAGCAGCCCCGTGCATCTTCCGAGCAGTGGCTGGGTACCTGACAAATATGAGCTGGCATCTGGGCACTGCAGGGTGAATGGAGATCCTCTTCAGGGAAGCGCCTGGAAAATTCCTGATCTGGAGGATTTTCTCCTTCCCAACAGGGAATAGAGGAGGAGGCAGAAAATGGAAAACATGAGGCCTTGTGCTCTCCTTAAGGCACACAGAAGTACTTTCCAATGCCCTTCCCAAAAAGCAATTTATTCATGCAGCAAAGGGTCAGGGACTGGGGGTCACACAACTGCTGCTGCTCCAACAGCTCTGCCTGGAGGAATGAGCACGCTCAAGTGATGGCAAGAAAACGTTCCAGCACTGTCCGAGCCCCTTTCAGCCAACCCTGCAGAGCAATGGGGAGCTGCTGAGGTGCCAGAGCAATTTCAGCTATTGAGGATTAGAAAGAAGACGAGAGCGGACCCACTCTGGACCCTGTGCTGCACTGCAATGCTGAAAAGGCAGCTTGTTTCAGGCCAGGCTGGACAGGGCTTGGAGCAACCTGCTCTAGTGGAAGGTGTCCCTGCCCACGGTAGGGGTTTGGAACTGGATGAGCTTTAAGGTCCCTTCAACCCAAACCAGCCTGGGATTCTACGATTATAGGGGATCTAAGACTGGACAAAAAGTGACACAGCACACACTGTCTTGCAGCAAAGCCAGGCACACACAAGTGCAGCAAGCTGGATCACAGTGCCGCTACCATGGGTCCATGTGCGCGGCACCACTTTCAGAAGGAAAGGGGTCATGCCAGAATCTTTATTTCCTTGAGAAGGCCCATTTCTGCCCTCAGAATTATGAAGAAATCTGTGACTCTTCCCCAAAGATTCCTTGAACACATGTTTTAGGATCCGAACTGCCTTCATTTGCTTCTGATGGCAATAAAGTACACAGGACCAGACCAGACAGAGTAAAGGAGGTGTATCCAACCTTCACTTTGCTGTTTCCCATCTTGGTAAGCCTTACATGGTGCTGAACTGGAATGTCCTACATGCACTACACAGAGAGCCCCAAAACCAGCCCTGTCACATGGAAGCAGTGCAGACCACTCAAACTGTGTAAGTGACGGCAGAGACTGCAGGGCACAGAAGTGCTTTCCTCTGGATCAGTCAAGAGCCAGTTGCACGTGTCAATACACTACTAGATAAGCAATTTACAATAAAAATCAACAGTGAGAAAGGAGCCCACTGAATAGCAATACCACAGTTTTACCCTTGAATACTTAACACACAGTCATGACAATAAGACATTAGAGCAAAACAAACCAACATCTGCTCATGCTAAGCAACACTCATGGCAGAGCTTTCTCAACTGAGCAGGACATGTCCCTGCTCCAAGAGGGACACAATTTCCAAGTCTGCCTCTACAAGGGAAGATATGAGACCAGACACGAGAGTACCCAGAGGTGCACCAAGCCCAGTGCCCTGAGCGCCAGACTTGCAGGTAGGGCTGGTGGCACATGCTGACAAGAAGATCCTCCCACACCAGGAGCCACAAGACCTGGAGCACTTGTAGGCCTGCCTGTCCCCACCCAGGGCTTCCTGGGGTCAAGAGGCCCAGAAGCTGGGGACACCAGACTGCACCAACAAGATCAGAGGCTTCCTGGAAGACAGTCTGAGGCAGCGACTGTGTGGATGCATGGTGTTTGCCCAGAGCAAGGGGCACCCTCCTGCCATGTCCCATACTGCGTGACTGAGGAGGCCAGGTCCACCTTGCAGCCAACCTCTTGTCTCAGGACACCCAGCTGGACAACTCATCAACAAGGCACCCCCAGAGCCAACTTTCACCTGTGCAATTCAACATGCCACATGACAAGTCCCTCTGCTATCCCCAGCAGAGCACACCCCACACTGGCCATCAGCTGCACACAAGCCACACCTGATACGGTCACCTGGAAGAGACCTCCAGAACTGAGCACTAAGACAAGCCACCAGCAAACCACAGAACTGCCGCCGAGGGCAGGAGATACCTCCAGCAACAGCAGGTCTGAGACAGGCCACTCACATCGGCATCTCCACCTGGGCTGACCCAGGCCCAGCTGATCACCACTCGGCCTGATGCCATTCTTCAGTATCAGGCAAACCAAATAAACATGGAAGAAACAGAAGATATGTATGGTCAACCATTTGTGCCTGAAAGGTAAAGGCAAAACAGGGCTGCAGGGGGGAACTCTAAACACAGAACAGCACTGGTGAGTAGAAAGGTTTATTTCTGCAAGTGAAAGTTAATTCATGTTTCCCTCTCCCCTCTCCATTGCTGCCCTCCCCACCCTCTCACTCCATTCCCTGCCCATGAGCTTCCTGGGACAAAAGCTTCAAGCACCTTTTGCAGGAGCCAAAGCAGGCAATGAAAGAGGAAGATGTAGCACAGCAAGCAACAGAAATCAGTACTCAAACCAGCTAGGCGCAGACAGCGGCACTCATGTCCCGAAGTCACAGGGAGTCCAACCAGAGCAGAAGCAGATGCCAAATCTGGCAACACCTCCACTGTGAACAGTTCTGTGCAGGCATGGCTAAAGTGAAGGAGATGAAGGCAGATCTGAAAGGCCTCCAGCTTCCAGGCTGGTTTTGATCCCAGAACATTGGCAGCTCCAGGAACTCTTGGATCCACAGGCACAATTAAAGTATTAAAAAAGGAGAAAGCTCCTCGGCAGAGGGAACAGGAACCACAAACCTGCTCTCCTCTAGGAGCAAATGCTGCCAGGCCAGGAGATGGCTAACACTGGAGCTGGGTTTGCTATAGTGAACAATATCTTGCAGAGCTGAATTTGTCTCACCTACCTCAGTAACCATATGCACAAAAGCTGCAAAGAAATTTGGGACTTGGAGGAAGATGTCCTCTTGTGCCCAGTTTGTTTTTCCAGACCTTGTGAGCTGGCTCAGGACACACAGGATAAAGTAGACTTTTAAATACTGAGCTTTGCTCAGATCCTCACAGAGAATTTGCCCAGGGAATGGCCTACTCAGAGAGGTGAAGTCCTCTGCACCTCAACAGCAGAATGTTCCCCAGCTTCTGTGGGACACCCCTACAGTCTCATTGCACTTGGCGGTCCAGAGAGCACAAAGCCTCTATGAATCCCCCACAAGAAGCTGGCATGCTCGTGCTAAAGCCCTGAGGTGAAGGAGGCCAGAGCACAGGACCTGGGACACCCAAAGCAGCTCATCCTGGGCACTGCCCCCTGCGGCACTGCTGCCTCCCGAACTGTTGCTGCTGCAAGCAGTGGCCTATAAGGCTGGAAACTTAATCCTGTAACAGGAACTCAGGGCTCGCAGGAGCTACTGAGAATTACTTTGAGTTATCCAGTCACTCAGTGAAGAAATGCCTTCCGTGCAGGTCTCGGATCAGAGCACAAACTCCTCTGCAGCCCCTCACATGTGAATCCAGCAACATCCCAAACCCATTCCCTGCACCGTTCCTCTGCCCGGTCCCATGCTCAAGGAAGGCAGCTCCAACCAGTGCAGACACTGGCCCACACCAGCCCTATGCTCACCACAGAAAACGCCGGCCTGGGGCAATCCTTCCTCCACATAACATGTCACAGCATCCTTCACTCCCTGGCCTTGAGCAACCCACCAGTCCACGTCCCAGGCTAAAATCACTTATTCCAGATTCCTTCTTCATTTTTCCTGCTCATGCCAATGGGGTAACGTGTGACTGAACACCTTTCCTGGAAGCACAAGGCTCCTCTGCAGCCACACGCACCACTTCCATGAGAGTTGGAGCAAAGGTGCTTGAAAATCCCCGATGCAACTTCTGCACAACGCTGCTCCCTGCACCGGCTCCTGCTTCGGGGACACCACACTCTCCACCAACACACCCGTCCGAAGCTACATTCTCATACCCATTTCCCCACTGCGCTCCCCCTTCCTGCCCCCATCCACAACAGCCGCTTCCCCCTCAGGGTGCCTCGCAGTGGGACTGCCTGACAGCCATCGGGAAGGTGGATTCACACAAGAGGAGGAGCCAGGGAGAAGATCTCATCTCAGCATCCCCTCCGGCCGCAGCATTTCCTTCTGTCTCCCCCTCAGACAGGCAGGTGGGAGCCTGGGCCCTGCAGCCCCCCCCCCCCGTTCCTTCCTTGCTCTGGGATGATTCACGCCAGCCCAAGTCGCTCGGCACAGCCACCGTGATCTTTACCTCCCTGCTCCGTGTGCTCAAAGCCATCACCGCCGTGCCCAGAGCAAAACAAAAAGCGGGATCCCCTCGCCCGCAATCTCCACAGAGCGTCAAATTGGGGCGGGGGGGCGGCACCAGGGACAGAAGAGGAACGAAGCCTTCGGGGGCATCTGCCCAAGTCTTCACACAGGTAACTTGGGTCTTCACTGCCAACCCTGCGCCCACCCCGGCAAATGGAGCTGAAATCCAACCCCTCGATACCGTTCGGAGCTTGCAAGTCCAGGAACAGCCCTGATCTTCCCAGCTCAGGCCCACAATCTCTTTCAGATGTTGCTCGCTTTTCCTGTCTGAATTCCCCCAACCTTCTCCATTAAACACATCGCTGTATTCCAAACGGGGTTCATTTCTGGTACCGGGAAGAACCGGATCTTAAAGTGGTCTGGGTGAGCAGAACGAGGGCACTCCCGGCTGCAGCCAGGCACCGCGCCGGAGCGGCTACGGGGCTGGCTGGTGCGCAAGCCTGGGACAAAGGGACACCCGGCAAGGCACCGGCTCCAGCGAGGCACCGGCACCACCGTGCCTGTGCCGGGGGAGCCCACCCTTCCCGATGGATTTCAGCCAGAACTTAGCAGGCGTTTCTAAAGGGGTCGATGGGCTGCGCGTTGCCAATAAAGCGCGTTAAAAAAAGGGAAAGGCACAGTTATTTATAGCCCGATCCCACGCTCGCCGCAGCCGCGCCGCCGGGCTGCATTGTCCAAGGTGGGAGCACACGCACCACGGCAGCGCCGACGGCCGATGCCGGCGCCGACACAACTCCGGACCGGCCACGCCGGGGGCCACCCCCGCTGCAGCTCTCGGTCCGCAGACGACACCGGTAACACAGGTGCCACCGCCGGCAGAGCGGCCCCAGCGGCGCCGACAGCCCCCGGCCGGCACCGGCGCGGCCCTCCGCGGTGGAGCCCCCCCACTCCTCCTTCTCCCCGCCGCGGAGGCGCACCGGGAGGAGCCGCGGCCCCGCACGCACGGCCCCGGGCGAGGCCCGCGG
>JANRGW010033730.1:0-15233 GCA_024733675.1 Psilopsiagon aymara
CGTGGATGAGAGGTACCGCCCGGGGGGGAGGCGGGCGGGGACGACGGTGCCGAGGTTTGATCTCCGGCCCCAGCGGCTCGGGGCGTCCACCGCAGTGCGGGGTTGAGCGGGGCGGGGCGGCGGGCAGGGCTGCCCCGCCCGGCCCCTACAGCGCGTGTCTCCCTCCCCGCAGCCCCGCTGGGCCAGGGGAGCTCCAGGAGCCATGGCCGCGGTGGTGGCCAAGCGCGAGGGGCCGCAGTTCATCAGCGAGGCGGCGGTGCGGGGGAACGCCGCCATCCTGGACTATTGCAGGACGTCTGTCTCGGCGCTGTCGGGCGCCACGGCGGGGATCCTCGGCCTGACGGGCCTGCACGGCTTCATCTTCTACTTCCTGGCTTCCGTCCTCCTCTCCGTGCTCTTGGTGTTAAAAGCCGGACGGCGATGGAATAAGTACTTTAAATCCCGAAGGCCACTTTTCACGGGGGGGCTCATAGGAGGGCTCTTCACATATGTCCTGTTCTGGACTTTCCTCTATGGCATGGTTCACGTCTACTAAATCGACTAGGAGCCACTTTAGTTGGGGCGGTTTTTACTCGAGCAGGAGGACTGTTGCCAGAACTCACCTACAGAACTAGGCCAGCTTACCTTTGAAACTGTTGTCCATCGCTTGCATTGTTAATACTGTCAGTAAATTATGTCCAAGTACAAATGAAGCGGTAGCACTGTTCTAATTAAACTGAATGTGAACCACTACTTGGATGCCTTCCATGAATATTTGTTTGGTGGTTCTGTTGCTAATTGTAGGCACAGCCCTGGGTTTTGGTTAATGTAGTTCTCTGGTTTGGGTAAGACACACCAGTTACACTCCCCTCTAGATTTGATGCCTGCCTCTACACATAAAAGAAAGCCACGTGTAACAGCACTTTTAAAAGTAATCTACTGACAGATATTGCGCAGTATCTTGTAATTAATGTATGTAAAGGTTTGGTACAGTGTCGTGGTTTAAGCACAGCAGTCAAAAACACATCACTGCACCAGCTACTAAGAAGGAGAAAAATGACTGCTACTGCTGAACCCAGGACATGCAGGAGTGTATTTGAGCTGCCAGTAGCAACATTATCTTCCCCAATTGCTACATGTACACACTATCAATAAATGACACTGGTAAGGATGCTCTTCATTGGCACACACAAAAGTCACTAAATAACACTCTTATGAGTCTTTGCACCTTTTTAGTGCTGTTGTATTCAATGAAGCAACCAAGTAAGGGCAGCATCTTATTACCTGCCAGCCTAGTCTGTACTGAACGCATGCTGGCATTGAGCTGTGCTTTGTTCTGGTGCCTTACATCTAGAAGGAACAGAAAGGAAAAATCTGTGACACACCACACAGGTAATACCTTTACTGCAAACCTTGTGCGAACTTAGTGCTTAATTGACTTGGTGACACAAGTATGTATCACAAGGAGATGGTGGTGTGTCCCACCTACAAACCACACTATGCAGAAGAGTCTTGAAGAGCATTGCCCTAAAGTGATACATTTTATTGCTGTGCATTAAATACAAGGGGAGAGGATATCAAAGAAACAAACTCCTGAGAAGGAATCAGAGTATGTTTTATTAATTGCAGTGATTTGGGGAATTGTTTTATAAACAAATGGTAAAAAGAAAGGAAATATTCTAGGGAATATGGGAGGGGGGCTGATAAATTCAGGAAACAGCTTTGGTCACCTAATGAGGTCATTTCATCCCATTGGAAAGTTAGTGTCAGTGGAGCACAGTCAGCTTTACATGTTTTGATGAGCTACTCAGTCTCCCTGCTTACCCCTCATTATCAATCACGGCCTGCTGTTACCTGCTCCGTGCTCTAAATGCCAGCTCTGAAGTGACAGTGGAGGCAGCTGGGACCCTGCCATGGCTGAACTGACTGTCCTCCTGCTGTTCCTGAGCCCAGCACAGCTCCTTGCTGCAGCTGTTGGAAGGCTTTTCCTGATGAAGCACCATTCCTAGCCCTAATGGTTACACACGACCTCCAATAAAGGTGATTGCCCTGGCATGGCCCTTGTCGAATAACATGCTCTTGGGCTCCGAGCACTGCTGGAGTGCGGCGTTTCACTGCAGTTACCGACAGGATGAGTCCTGCTGCTTCACAGCTTGTCCTGTGTGTAACACAAGTGGGAATTGGGAGTGGTGGTTGCAAGCCAGGGAGGCAGGGAATGGGTTGAATCTCAGCTTCAGCCCTCAGAGAGCCACTGGTGTTTCACATCCCAGCACATGGAAGCAAAGCACAGCCTCAGGATAACACTGGCTGTTGTCATAGGTACAGATGTATCTACCAGTAGATATAAAAACATTCACTTGGTGCCTTCTTTTTCCTTTTATAAAATCCTTTTATAAATCCATAGAAACGGCACACTGGTGCAAGCTCAGGATACCAGAGAACAGCTCAGGGAAAGAAGGGCAGTCTTTAAAGGACTTTTTTTCCTCTGGGAATCCCAGTAATAAGACAGTAGACCTGATGTGGAGCATCTCTACCTCCCAGTGCTGGTGTGATTCAACACCTGCAGGGTTTTCCTGGGACATGAACCCAGCCAGCAGACCCATCGCTGTGCCTAGAGCCCACCGACCTGGTCAGGGCTCTGATTCCCATTCAGCGTAGGACTAGATAAGGATTTCCTGGAGCTGGACCTGAGGAAGCAAGCAAAGGGGACAGCTAAGGCAAGCAGGCTGGTTTTGTTTCAGGAAGCAACATGGGTAAGAGGTTCCCAGCCAGGTCTGTTATACCTCACCACACAGGCCATCACCTGCCATACACCTAACATTCCATTCTTTGGTTTCATGAGGCTTTAGAGCTCTTGGAGCTGCTCCAGTTCCATCCTTGGTCATTGCAGACGGTGCAAGGCCATTAAGTCCAACCATGACACAGCAGCTGCCTTTGCTCCCCAGCTAATGGCAGCAGTGAATTAGATGGAGGGAGTCACTTGCCTAAACTCATTTAGAGGAATATAATTTCCTGCAATTAGCCTTTGTTTGCCATCAATGTTTACTGTGTTCCAGTATCTCCTATTTCTGGTAGTTACAACAATAAAGCCATTACATTTATACACAAAGCCAAGCCCACTTACTTCACTTCCTCGTACTTTTTGCCTCGATAGAAGTTACTCTTTTTAATCAGATACAGCAACACCAGATCACAAAAGAATGCTCCCTGTGGAGAGAAAGAATTTGTGGTTTATCTTTAGAGTAGAAGAGGAAATGTTCTGCTCTAATGAGCATTAAGGGATAACTGATAGGAGCTTTATTTTCCTTCATATGCTATGCAATCCTCAGGGTATTTAGACCACACAGTACATTAACAAATGCTGTTAAGACAGGACACAGACACACACCTGGCTGAGCAGTAAGAGCAGCAAAAAGTACCAGAGAAGATCTAAACCAACTATCCTATTTTATCCTCATAACAGTTAAATGAGGGATCTGGGTCCCAATATGTTACTTTAATGTAAGGAAATATATTCACTTACCGCTCCCATGAGAGCAAGCCCCGAACCAATATTGATAATAGTGGGAATGATGTTAAATTTCCCTGCCTTAAAGAGAAAAGGTCATGAAACAGTGAAAGAACGACACCAGAGACAAACTGAAGAGTGTGTTACACAGGGAAGCTACCCATGCCCGTGGGTGTTTCGTTAGCAACAAACATGCACAACCCTAGATTTGCAGTGAACAATCTTAGACACTAAAGGCCTGTGTGTGTCTCAGATCCAACTGTCTGTGGCTGCATTTCTGAGCTTGCATCATCCCTCGATTAAGCTGCTTTTTCCTGCAGTACATGCACATGGGAAGCAAGTCTCTGGGGCACATTTACTTCTGTGGGACTTCACGTGAGCCTGCATTTAGGTAGAAGAGGTGTGGGCTCAACCACCATCTCCTTTCTTATGTAGGGTTAGCTCCACATAGATGCATGGCAAGAGCCCTTTCCTATGACAAGCCAGAAGCTGTTCTCATCCCAGAGCCGCCTTCCCACTGAGAAAAGTCCCTCACCCTTTTTCTTGCCAGGCTCTGAAATACTCTGGCCTGAGACCTCACCTTGCCATTCACCATCACATCAAAGCGGATTCCATATGCTTTAATGAGCGTCCGGTAGTCGATTCCCTCAGCATCCCGGTAATATTTGGCAAACCTGGAATACAACAATGCTGATTTTAACTCCATTATCTCCCCCCCAAAAAAAAAACCAACCCACCTGAATTCACCTCTCTCTCTTCAAACAGGTCTGTTCCCCTATCAAAAACAGTTTAGCTTGCCATGGGCATAACTCCCTCCCTCCCCTCTTCTGCAAAGCAGCATGCTTGGCTGGAGCAGCGCCTGGCACAGTCTGGTCCTGCTTCACTGCCGACCTCCAGCCCCCGCACCTCAAACCGGCTCAGCCAGGCTGCAGTGCTGCATCATTTCCTCCTCTGTACTCACCTGAAGTTGTACCCAGAAGAGATGGGCTTTTCTGCAAACTTGTTATCCAGACGGCTAAAAGAATAGTGAGGATTACATTCAGAAGGGGCTTTATCAAGATCACAGTTCCATTCAATCTGAATTCCTATCACACCACCCTTAACAAAAGAGAGAGACAGTGTGAGTTTCTTTTAAGTTTAGTTCAATTAATGTGTCTTTAAATTTGTCAGGTCCTTGGCAGATTTCCCCTGGGACAAGAACGGTTGCACTTCTGGTCACAGACGTGTGTGCACACACGTCTGCATGGGCTGAGTTCATACTTATGATACATTACCGCATGCACAACCCTAGTGCTGGGATCCTGGGAAGAGGTTTCTCCTCCCAGGACACTGATTTCATTAATTTAAGCAGCTGTAACATAGCTCTTTTAGGCAGGGGTGAAATTCTCAGTATAGCAGGCAGCACAAAGCCTGCACGCATCCCACCCTCTGCTTCCTGGGATGCCTCAGACTGGCTACATCTTTCCCTCTGTGCTTCTCACATCAGGTCACAGCCTGTTTGGTCCTGCAGCCCTGCCACTCCATGCAGAATTGTGTCCCTTTCCCTCAGGGGAAGCTTCCTGGAGTGTTCTCTGAGGAGAGGAGCCCCACTGGCCCTCCAAAGTTCTGGGTTTAAACTGATGGTGTAGTAGTGTTGAAACTGATAGAGCAGTGGTTTGGGCAGCCTCAGCTGACAACTGACCCTACCATCTCCTCTGCAGTACCCACATCGCCTCCCATTCCCTGGGGATGGGATATACGGGAACAGCATGACTTTAAGCATCCACTGCGCCCTGTACAGGAGGCAGTTTTCTGGGCAGTCAGCAGTGACTCTCCTCATGGCCACCAAGAGAGCAGTACAGCCAGCCAGGAAGACACACGACTCCGAGGGGCAATCCTACCTCTGAGGCCATTTCCTGGAAGTCACTCCCAGCCCACTGAACGATGTTCCCCAGGAGGAAGATGGGGCAGTAGGGATGCTCCATGCTGTAGCGGCAGCTCTTCAGGTAGGACTCGTTGGTTACCAACACATTCATCCTGCATGTAGAAAAGAGGGAAATCCACCTTGTCTCCCTCTTTGCTTGCCTGCACATCCTACACTACCACAGCTGCAGAGATCGGAGACTTCTCCAGCAGCCTCGCACACAGCAGAAATGGCACCTTGCCACCAGCCTGGTCACCCTGCAACCCTCTCAATTGCTACCCCAGGAAAGCAGTCTGCCCACAGAAATGACCCCTAGGCCAGACAGGCACTAGTCCAGCTGAGTATGGGCTGAAGAAAGGACTCCAGTGGAACAGGCTGCCCGAGTGCTCTAGGGCTACCTGGTTTTCTCCAATGAAGATGCTAGAAATGTCTAACCGGGAGATCAGCAGAAACACACCTTTCTACACTTCTTTATTTTGTTCATATTGTAGCAGTAAATGCAAATGAGTATTTTTAAGTTTGCATTTTCCCAACCTTGTCCAGGCACTTTCATTTTTACAGAAAAGGAGGTATATCTGGGAGCAGAAGCAGCTCAGGAACTTGGCCATGCCCTGGCTGGTGGACAGGTCCCTCTGCTTTAGGGGCTCTGGCACATCCTATGCTGTAGGATCCACTACAGACCTCATCTGGTGAGGGATGCATTATCCCAGTTGCAATCTGAAAAGCTCCAGCCCTTCATCATCTCCTTGTTCCCAAACAGCCTGAAACCAAAGGCCTTCCCCTGCACCTCAGAGGAGGGGATAAGTGCCTCCCTACCCCAACCCTCAGACAGGAGAAGGACAATGGAGCAAACTGAGGTTATGCATTCAGTGATGGAGAGGACAGAGGGATCTCCAAGCACCTGCACTTACTTGGAGAATTTAAACTTGGGGAAGCGGATTGAGTTTTTGATGTAAACAGTGAAGTTTTCTGCACTGGCAAGAAGTGGTTTCCTGGAAGAGAAGGGGTTGTTAGCCATCTGATGCTTGCATGCTGCCCACATCCTGAACTTGAACTGCAGTTTCAGCCACAGCCAGGTTTCACCCCGTGGCTCTAGGCCAGCCACACCACCTTCCTGCACTGCCAGCAAGGAGTAGGTGAGGAGTGTGCAGGCTGAGGGGAAGCCCTGGGAGACAAAACAGCTCTGGGACCACCAGTGAGCTCAACAAGGATGAGCAGGGTGCTAGTCCTGACAGGGGCCATGCAGAGCTCCCTCCTGTACTGGAACAGCCAACATTCAAGCAAGCATCCAAGCAGAGGGAACCCAGAAATCACCCTACGTGACACACAAGCCAAGCAGCTCAAGCTTGGAAACAGCAGAGGATGGCCACATACTTAGGCTTGGATCTTTTCTCCACTGGGCACCAGGCCAATATCTCACAAGTTCCTCTGATGTTGTCCCTGTCTTTCAAACAACGGCCAGTCTTAACCCCTGCAGCACAGACAGAAAAGGTCACACAGAGCAGCCACCTCCTCTCCTTACCTACAGGGCACATAAAAATCAGATGCTTTTCACTGCCACCATGGACCCTCCTCCCTGTTGTGAAAGGGGCTCTCAGCTGGAACAGCCACTCCCTTGTTGCTTCTCTGAGCAGCTTGCGGAGCTCTGGCCCAGCCACCATAAGCTGTGAGCAAGGCAGCAATCTTAGTCAAAGACAGTAAAGAAGAAAAAGCCCTTGCTGCTGTCTGTAGTCAGAGATCTCTGGGGCTGTAACTGGGCTGATGCCTCCGAAGGAACATGACTCTACCATACAGTACAGGAGGGCCCCTTCCCTTACCATTGCCAGCCACCACTGCCTCCCCTGCCATGCAGTCCCCATCCTTGTAGCACAGGGCATCGGGAATTCTGTCACTCTGCAAAGAGGAAGAGAAGAAAAGTGAGACCTGTGCCAGAACATGATGCTCAGACGGTTAAGAAGGTGCTGCTGATGTGGGGTGAATTCTCAATAGGGTGGTGAACATGAAAAACATGCAGCTGAAGCAGTAACCGTAAGTTGTGCAAATAGCTCAGCAGCATCACACTGTCCTCACACCGTGGTTCAGCTGTGACATCATAGTTTCAGGCTCTGCTCAATGTGCAGAGGGACAGGCTGGAGAAAAACCAGACAGGATGTCACAGTACTTCACCTGAAGAGACAATGCTATCTTTCGATTTCAAGCTTTGATTCTAGAGCTAAAATTACCCTTCTCTTGGCTGCATGCTGGGTAAATGCAGCCACTGGAGGACAACTGTGTCCTGAACAGACCAACTGTGCTCAGCATTTGCCACAGCTCCATGTCTTGAAACATGGAAAATTGATCTCTGCTACAGCACTCCCTGGACAGCCAGTGTTCTCCTCCCACAGCCCATGCTGAACCACATCTCCACAGAGGACATTTCAATACAATGCAGAAAGACCTCATGCCTCTGGCCCATAAGACACATTCTGGAAGGTACTGAGCACCCTCCCATGTCCTGAAGATAACAAGAGCCTGAATGTTCAACCCTTCCCAGAATCGAGCTCTTAGAAAGCCTCCTCTACCCATAACTAGACGGAGTCACCTCAAAGTTATTTTCACATGGCCTTTTCTGAGCCTGAGCAATCACTGCTCTGGTCTCATTTCTGGCTGGGCAGATGTCCAACACCTTCACCTAAAGTCAGCAAGGCTCTACATGATTAGTGGCTCTGGAAATTAAGAACCTCCCCATTTTGCAGTAGCCAGGCTGATTTTCCCAACTGAGACGTTATACTACAGAGAAAAACCATTGGCCTTCCATCCTTCCTGCGGTTGTTGCTCCACGGCTGTTCTCTGCCAGTTCTTACCCCCAGTTTTGTAGGGGTCTGGGGGCCAAGGGGATCAGTTCTTCCTACCTCAGGACACGTGGCTTGCCTCTGGTTTGGGGTCACAATCAGATTCGTCATGACAAAGAAGACATTTTCACCCTAGAATAAAGTAAGGCAGGAAGAGTTATAAAAGCTGCTTGGCTCTTAAAGTACCTGTTGTAAGGAGGATGCCGTTCTCTGCATAATAGAAATACCTCCCTCACTCCTGATGCTTTTCAGGCTGAGATGCAACAGTGCCTTTGGATATTTGTTTGGATGAGGCTGGTGTGTCTCTATGGCTTAAGGGGTTCTGCTTTGGAGCCTCTGTTAATCTGGGGAGCAGGCCTACTGAGCCTTGCCTCATTGGCTCCTTGGTGTGAACTTGTCCTCCTTTTCCTTAAGGACACAGTGCCTGATCAAAGGCTGCATTGCAGCACGGAGCTGTGGGTTTGCTCTCAGCCAAGGCCAGGCTGGCCTTTCCACCAACAACCATACTGGAAGCTATCTTTCTGCTGAAGGGCAGAGACAATAGTGGTGGGGTGATGCCAACCTGTGGAGGGATGACATAGTCTGCCACATCCCACAGCCTCTCCCCCAGCTCCGAGGTGTTGGTGAAAGCAACCCCCTTCAGCTTGGTGATGACAGAGCTCTGGAGGGACGTGTCTGTGTCCTGGTAGCCCTTCTTGACAATGAACACCCACCTGCAAGGAACAGAGCAGGCAGCAGCATTTGCAAGTGGGGTCAGGGAACAAGTTAGCCAGAGGAGATTGATGCCAATGCCAAAGGTAAGATCAAAACATGCCAATGACACCAAACCCTTTGCAGCTACTACTACAGATTTAGAATAAACTCTGACACAAACTGTGCTTGTCTACAGCACCGGAGGAATAGTTAATCCCAAGATCCCACATGCAGGGAAAGGTGTAATAAGTGGTCATGGGGTAAAAACACAAAGCCTCCCACCTCCCTGTCCTGTGCTACCTCAATGGAAAGGGAAAGGGCAGGGCTCCATCCTGCCCATGTGAAAAACACCAACAGCTTCTGCAAGTTGAAGTGAGGAGTGTGGCTGGTTTCACAAATATGTGACTCTCCCATTTTAGCAGCCTGCCACAAGGCTGCCAGAACAGCACCAGACCATGGCTGTAGAGAGGCATCTGCTGCGAGTGAGCTGAACATTGCCAACAGGAACCGATAGGGAATATTCTCAGCTGGATAAAGGATCTTTCATAAAACAATGTGATGGTATTGACCTGGCTGTACCCTGGGCTCTGTGGGGGCTTCGGGCTTCTCACTAGCACACCAAAGAGCTGCTGCCTCGCTAAGCAGTCCAGGGAAAGGCTTTGCTTACTTCTTCCCACTGGAAGCAGCAAGAGCTCCCTATCACTGAGTGAAAACCCTTTGGCTCAAATGAGATGCTTCCAGCTTTCCTACAACACTGCCAAAGTCACCTGCCAAGACAAAAAGTCACCCCGACCCTTGAAGAAGCAATGGGTGCCAGGGCAGGTTTGTAAGAGGGACACAGGCTGCATTTGCTGCCCCAGGTCCCCTTGGCAGTACACTGACCTGGAGCACACTGCTGCATGCAGGAAGGGAAAGCAGCCATCTCGGGCTAAGCAGCACTGACACACACTGCCCTTCACCTGCTACTTGTGACAAACCTCAATATCAACACTCCCCACCTCTGACGTTTCCTGCTTTCCTGAGAACACTGTTTTTGTCTTCCAGGAGGGCTCAGAAATGGACCCTTCCCATTTTCTGCAGTGATTCAGGGAAGAAATAGCAGGTGCATGGCAGAAACAATCCAGAGGAATTTGGGGATCACAACCCTGAGCCAAGCCCTGAACAGGCCCTGGCACCTGATTGAGCAGCCAGATGTCAGACTAACGCTCACCGCTGCTGCGACAAGCTGTAACCGTCAGCCATGGAGTCACTGCAGGCAACGGTGCCAAAGGTTTGCAGAAGGCACCAGACACCTAGGGAAGGAAATAGCCAGTCTCTGAACACTCACTGGTCATGCTATATCCCCCTTGGTCAGAGGATGTGTTTTCAGCAATGTTATTTACAGGATTCCTCCTGGCTAATACATGCCAGATTGCTGAGGCTTCATTCTGCCCTGCTAACTAAAGGAGGCTCTGGAACTACACACCTTTCTATAAATAAACTCAGCATGTAGAAATGACTTTGCTATATTTAATCACTGAAAACATGAGGCGTGAGAAAGGTGAAGGGACTCAGGGAGGGTAAAGACTTAGGAATCACATTTTGAAAATCCTCAGAAACTCGGGAAGCAAAAGCACAGGCATTTAATGGGATGGGTAATTCCAGGTCTGAGCCTGCAAGCTGCTAAGAGTATTGCTGTCATCCTCACATGTCAGTGTGACCAGCCTCTTACAGAACAGGGCCTTTTCTGAGAGGTGCTTTAGCTATCACCACGCCAACTCGCCTTGCTCTGAAATACATGGAAGGGAGCTCACATTCACACTGCCTCAGACTCCACAATTCCAGCTGCTTGCAGCCCACCTCAGCAAAGAAATCTGCTGCTTTGTGCTCAGTTCCCTCCCATTTAGACTTGAGCAAGTCATGCAGTCATGCACATAACCCAGGTTTGTCCCAGGGCTCAGAAACTGTGGCATAAATGCCATTGTTTCTCATGAGGCAGGTGTTAAAGTTTGGCACCATTCCCACCAATACAGAAATAAAGACATAAATAATGCAGTACAAAGCCATAAAGCCATTTGATCTATTTTTAACCCGAAATTAATCTGGAAGGTAGAGCTGAATCTAGCCACACTAGAAGGTTAAAATATCCGATATAATCTATTACACATTACAAAACCCAGCTGTATAACCAAGCATGACTATCTGCATTAAAATCATAAAGCGCAGCAAGCTGTCACCCTGTGCAGCGTTTCCTGCATTCATCTTCCTAATAACACAGTAAGCAAAGGCAACTGCAGCAGTATGTGAAATGCAGAGGGATTCTTACCCCACCAGGTAAGCCAGGATGGAGAGCTGCACCACTCGGTAGAGAATCCCGACCTTCTTGCTCTTCGCAATGACGTATTTCTCTGTTTTATAATCAAAAAGGGATAGAAATAAACCCTTCCAAGCCACCTGCCCCATGCTGCCGGCTCGTGCAGTGGCTGGAACAGGCAGCAGAGTTGCAGCTCGCATTATCCACACGTGCTCTGCATGGAAACCTGACGCACCAACCCCTTCAGAGCTATCTCCTCCCTCCCAGCAGCTGCACAAACACATGATCCTTCCTCAGCTGCTTTTCAGCTCATTCAGCTTCCAGGGAAGCCCCTGCCTCAGTTTTGCTCCCAAGCTTCATTCTCTTCCCCACAGTCATAAAATGTTTATAATGAAACATGTCATAGCATGAAGCCATGTTGCAGCATGTGAGTCTTTTGCTGTTGGATATTAAAGCCTTTCTTTAACCTTTACATGATGCAAAGCACTCAGTTACATTTTTAATTTCTTCAGTGTTTGCCTGAGCAATGAGAACTTGGGTCCTTACCAGGGATCCCAAATACTTGCCTGGCTACTACATCTTCCCACCAAACCCCCAGCTTAAGAAACTAATACATAAATTCTGCATGTGGTTAAAGGATCAATCACCATCACATCAAGCCAAAACAATGAGAGCTGAGCTCAGAAAACAGAAGTGCAAAATATGCTGTCTGATGAAAAGCCAAACGGAAAGGAATAGTTTAACCCTCACTAAGATAGTCTATTTAATTAATTGTTTAATAACCAGTGGTGCAAGAGATGACTCCCAGACTAACAGAGAAGCTTGCATTGTGCAACAACATGAAATGACCATTACTTAAAGTGAGAAGGGTGGACACTGTCTCCTGGCTAAGGAGAGAACAGAACAAGCTCCAAGATGGAAAATGCAGTAAGCCAGGGTCTCCAGCAGCCTGGCCAAAAGAGCTGGCATACCTCACTGAGAGGAGATCCATCAGCAAGCCGTGACTCAAACTGGACTGTGCCCTTTCCAGGGGGTTCTTCTCAGATGGGACTGCTCATATATTGACTCCATTAGGGAATGGAGGGTTGCATCTGGTGTAAAGTGCAGGGTTTACTGCCTTTATGCATTAGCACCCAATTAGCTCCTGGGGCTTTGCAAGGACTGGGAATGTTCTTGAGATTCCATGGTCTGCAGCTGTGATGCAGGCTGGAACTATGGGTCAGGAGAGCAGGTTGTACTATGGGAGCAATGGGCAGTGCAGCAAGGTAACCTGCTCCAGCACACACATACCTCTGCCCTATGCACCTCCTCCCAGGGAGAATAATTTTCAAGATCTTGGGTTTTAGGAAAACTTCAATCCTTTGTCCTCTTTAAATCCCATATCACATTTAAGCAGGTGAATCAGATTTTTAATAAAATGTGACAAGGTTGCTCCAAACCACAAAAGAATCACAGTGTAATAATGAACAAAACACTATCCAAAAAATGCCTCATTTTATCCCTCATCCCACAGCCATCTCTAGGGTTGCCTTCTGCAAAGGGCAAACTTTTCTCCAGCATCTGCAAAACTAGAACAGAAATCTGCCTGTGGCCTCCTTTTAACCTGTGGCTGTTGCACTTCCCAGCCCCACGGTGGGCGGGTGCTGCTGCCCAGGGCTCTTTCATGAGGGGCTCCTGGGGTGCCAAGGGAGGAGCCCCTGTGCAGCTCCATCCACCCCAGCCCCGGGCCCAAGATGTGGGAGAGGCCACCCCAGGCCCTCTGGCTCAGGGCTAGCCCCAATCCTGCTCCCAAACTTTGAAGCCACCCTTCAGCCTCATGTCTCCCAGTGCCCATGAAATCTCCTTTCCCTATCTGCACATATGTGGGCAGTCCCTCTTTCTCTCACAAAGCATTTTGACTACTCCCCAAGCCTCTTGTGGAGCCCACTTTCTCATTCAGTCATCTGTTATAGTCTCCCTCTTCCTCAAATAGTATTTGGCCACTGTACCCACTCTTCCTCACCTTGCCTTACAGACCAGACTGTCACTAGTCCCAGTCTTAAAGATCCTCTGCATGAAAACTGGAAGCAGAAATAAAAAGAAATTCTTAAAACATATAAATTAAAGAGACAAACCCTCCAAGAAAATGCACTCCAGGGAGGAAGGAGACCGTGGTGGTCCACGAAGCCAGAAACAAGGAAGAAAGGTAGGCTCAGCCTATTTTCCCTCACCATTGCCTGGACCCCAGAGCCAAGAGGTTAGCACTGGGACTGGGCACAGAAGGACTGACCCAGCTCCAGGAACCAGAGCTGGACGGAAACAGGAGCATCCTGAAGGAGCCACCACCTGATCATCTGCCCAATCTGCTCCTAGATGAGAAACTTTGCAAGCAAATGCTGCTGGGTGAAAGCCAAGCATCATTTCTGAACATAGGTCTGCCCCACAAGAACACCATCTCCTTGTCCTGGCCCTGCTGGAACTGCTCCAGGGACAGGACCAAACAGTGAATACATCCCACGTCCCAGGACTGCCTCCACCACTACCCCTGCTACTCTAAGAATGCCCAAGTTCACGGACAAATGAAGTATCAGTGGTAACAAGTCAGCCTTGGGTGATGTCTAGAGACACTCCCCCCCCCCTCTATCCCCATCTTCCTCATCTGTCTGGGTGACTCCCCAGGCTAAAATCAGACCAAGAAACTTGCTATCAGTTCAACACTGTGTTACCTCCTGGCCTGGTTTCACTTCGTGGTGCAGGCACAGGTCTGCTAAGAGATTTAGTCATTATTTTCCAGGTCAATTAATGTGAGAAGCGATTTACAAAGTACTTAGGTTACAAAAAAGTGCTCCTTAGAGTGAGAAGTGTTCATAAAATCATAGAAGTGTTGCTGCTATAGGTGAGACCTGAGGATGACAACCAGATTTGATCACTGACAAAAAAAAAGAGTGTAAAACTGATACCTTCCTTGGGTTTTTTACAGCCATCTAAAGTAGTTTAAGAAGTGCAGATGCAGTATCTGGTTTTGCAGAAAAAGCTTCAATTTGTATCAAGTGTATCTCAGAATATTCTGAATACAGCTCAGCAAAGGCTAGATTTGTGCTGAAAATATAATTGCTGACATGCTCTTACAAACATTGTTCTTATCACCTTCTAGTTTCACAACCTTATTTTCCTTCTTGCTTGGAAATCAAGATTACTGCTGAGTTCCTCCAATATCTGGGTTGCTCAAATATGAGCAGTTTCATTCTCCTCTCTCCCAGCCCAAGAAGTGGAAGTGCTTCAGTAAGAGGACCAGAGGGGAAAGAAAAATACTGGATGTTCAATGAAACTAATCCATCCTGCCCTGTTCTGAGAGCTGGCACTGAATCAGGTGACAGAAGCTAAATTAAAATGCACATAAAACATTGCCAAGAGATCGAGTGCAGTGATGGCTGGAACAGCAGCATTGCACAGTGTTGTATTGCAATATTTTCACCTTCTAAAGTCAGCCAACAAAGGGATCCCTGGGGAATAAGAGGAGAATATTTAAATGAAAGCCTGAAAGAACGGTTTCAATACAATTTGTATTTGCATTAACCACTGACTTAAAGGTGAAACCTTGCTCTTCAGTATACCTAACAGGTCAGTTTGGTACTTCTTTACCCACATGTATCATTTCTGACCTGGAAAGACATGGAGCTGATCCTGCCTTGATGGCTCTATCAGGGCCACTATTGTAAGTACTGAGGAGATACAGTTCACCCCCTTCCTTTCCTTCCTCACGTAAACAGCTAGAAATTCTGTACTAAAGCCTCCACCCCTTCCTCCCTGGAGATCTCAACTGGTAACTCTTTCCACTCATAGGAAACAGCATACATAGGAAAAATAATAGCATTATAATAGAATAAAATAATAGCATAGGAAATAGTAGCATACATGCTCCTCAGACTCGACACTCAGAGGAAATGGTTTGATGAGCTCTGCAGAGCCCAGCCGCCTGGTACTGGGTGTGATGGCACTGGGTGCTGGTGGCCATCAGGCCCCATCCCACTTGTGCTGTGAGCACCA
>JANRGW010033732.1:0-67125 GCA_024733675.1 Psilopsiagon aymara
CCACAAGTCAAAAACACAGTGCTGCACCAACTACCAAGAAGGAGAAAAATGACTGCTACTGCTGAACCCATGACACACGGTCAGGGCAAGGAGGAGTTTTTTGAAGTTCTTAATTTTGCTTTGATTGCTTTGATTCATACTGTGGTATCCCCTCTGAGTAATCAGCCAAATTTATTCGTTTGTTTTGCCAGTGAACACAGCTTCATGTGGCTGCCCTCCAAAAACAGAAGCAGCAAACTGCAGGGTATCCAAGCTGCTTAGGTAGCAGTCATTGGAGAACAGAGTGGGGAGAGGATAGCTATTGGTTTCTTTCTCAATCTGTGAAGCTTCCAACCAGTGCTGAATTGGCTCAGGCAGGTATTTTCAAATCAAACCACCGTCACCTTCCAAATTTTTATCCTTGTCCTCCTTATTGCACAATGAGGACTCAGCACAGCCAGTGTTGCACACCTCACTTCTCATGATGAATCTGGAAATCCTCCCAGATTGTTTATGCCGATCATCTGCCCCCTAACTCACAGCCCCAGAGGATGTGATAAGCTCTGAACAGGCAGCTACAACAACTATGGTAACTATGTTAGTAAGAGAAATGCTGCCTTTCCTTCTGTCCTTCTCTTTCTATAGAACAGCAGCAGGTGACCCCACCGGCAGAAAGGGCACTGGATGGTTGTTTAGAAAATGCAAACTGAAAGCACCTGCTGAACTGCTCTGATAAGCACAGCTTTGTTTGTGTGGCAGGGCTGAGCAATCTGAACAGGGGGTGAGCTGGCGCTTTGCTTGCATACTGGAGATGCGGGAGAGAGAGAAGAGCAGAGATTTTTCCTGTTTAATTTTTCATGCTCCAGCAGGATCTGGGTGAAACATCTTCAGGGAAGATGCATGTAGTGTTAGTGTTTGTAGATGTGTGCTGTCTTTAAAGAATAACATGTTTTCTACCTGGTATCATCACTGCTGTCTGGTTTTATCGCAGTGGTGAGGTCTGGATAGAACAGCAGCGTGGTTTTGGTCATGCCTGCAGGCAGTGAACTGCAGGTCACCTGACCCTTCCTGTTCACAGAGCCTACTGTTACCTGCATACAGCTTTAATCAACCCTAATTCTCTGGGATAGACTTCAATATCACCTTGGGTTTGACATGCTTTTTCTATTTCTTTATTTGTTCTCATCTGAGCCAAGGAGGTTCACTTTCTTTGCATGAATGAAATTAAGGGTGAATGTATAATTATGTTACAATCTTGGGGGGTGGACAAGCTCAAATTTCATCAGACTGGGGAGACAAGGGTGGAAGTTTCATAAAGGAGTGACCTATTTGTAAGACTTGACAAGGTCGTCTGCCTTTCTCATGGAACATGCACACACAGGACTTTCTATTTTGCCTGTTCAACTGTTGTGGTGTGATGTCATGGTACTTTTTGCCATGGAATCCCGCTCCTTATAGGCTTAAGGAATGGCAGTATTTGGGTGACAAGCAATCATATCATATTTGGATGTTTCCTTAATGCCAGCCATGTATCCCACTGCATTCTGTACTGTGCATCATACCAAACCTCCTTTGACAGGCAAGTTATTAATTTCCGGAAAGCTTTTCCTTGTCCCTTGTTGTTAACATTACCCAAACATGCTATAAACATTGCTTAATGAATCATTACAGAGATCCTGTCTGCACAAGGTGACATTGCTCCTTGCAGACGGATTGATGACATGATAATAAGCTTAGGAAAAATGTCTGCTCTGGATCTTAGGAAGCCAGGATAAGATAACTGTATATCTTCAGAGTACTTAGCATTACTCATATTTTTATGCTCAAGCAGAGTTCTTACTGCTGACTTTTGAGTACTTGTCTTTTCAATCTGAATGTGCTTCTCACGCATGTTCATGGTTATAATGCAGTTAAAGCTCTGTCCTATATATCATTAGCAAAAGTGGTCATTTACACCCTAGTGGCTCAAGTGATCTATGTTTTTAATTGGGTGTAGAGAGGATGAAAAACAAGATCAGCCATTCTGGTTTTCAAAGAGTACATTAACAGCAATAGAATGATGTGTTTCATTTGTAGTACAGCTCCAGTAGTAGGAGCTGTCTTTGTGCAAAGCATCAGTCCAGGGTGCAGAAAAGTGCAGCAGCGGCGTATAAGTGGATTTGATTTGTACACCCCTGAGACCACAGATGGAAGAAGAGCACCACTGAAACCTGAGGTGCTCAGGGAAGAGGCCTTGTGCCTGCCTGGATTTACAGCTGCCTTCATGACACTCCCTCTGTGGTCTCTCCGACTGGCACAGCTGGAACACAGAGGGTGTGCTGGTGGGTTATGTCCTCCCAGGGAGCTCCTGGGATTAGGTCAGATGCACCACGTTTCCCACAGATGCTGTGGCAGCAGTGAACCCTGAAGAGACCCAGCAAGAGGGGTTTTATGGTGCCTTCCAGCCTACGGGAACGTGACAAAACGCTGTGGTTTATGACTCAAAATAAAGAATGACTGCTGAGGATGTAGTGCCTGAGGGATTTTTTTTTTCAGGGTAGCTCCAGTAATCCAGTGTGAGAGGCCTCACCAAGTGGGCAGAGGGCCAGTCACTTGTCCCTGGCAAGAAACACTCTGTCTCTTACAAACAGATAAATGTTTTGGTGCCAGTTCATGCAGGTGTCTATTCTCAAAGACACGGATGAGTTAGGTGCCCAGCTCCCTGTGACTGCAGAGTGATTGCAGGAGAGATTTAATGCAAAGTAATAAAAAGCACTCTGGGAGTGATGGTTGCCTGTGGCTAGCCTCCAAATGTGAAGTATTCACAGCCGCCTTAATTTCCAAGCCTGCTGTAGTCTAGACACACAAAAGCAGCAGCATACTAACAAAAGGCTAACAAAAAAATCAGTGTTCTGCACCAAAACCTTGTTAAGTGGCTGGGGGAAGCTGCCAGGAGTGGGCCAGTAAGCCCTGTGCACTCTGCAAGGTCAATTTCTTCCTCATTACCAGTGCCTCTTACTCCTACTGCTTAGCAGCCTGTTAGCCAAAAGCACCAAAATGATTAATGAAGATCATTTTTAAAGGCTTCTGTGACAATTGAAGATATGTCTCAATTAGGCATTTGAGTTTCTTTTATTAAAATGCTTATTTGCCACTTAAATGCCAGCTATTCACTCCCAGATGCTTGGTTGGTTTGGACAAGAGGGATTTCTTAGGAATGTTACCAGCTAATGCAGGACTTTCTTCTCTTGAGCAGAATAACAACCTAGCATAGGCTGGACTTCGGATTCTGTTCTCACCTCTAAAGGATGTCTGTGGACTTCCACAGCTCAGACTTTTTAAGCTTGGGAACAGTGTTAGCCTGTCGGTTCTGGGGCAGCATTGCTTGTGGGTTTACTGAGCATGTTGCTAGGGCCTGTCAGCTTGTATGACGCGAAGACTCCGGGCATCTAAAATAGATACTAAAAAACCTGTTCCTTCTGTTTTATTGCAGGCCTTCACGTGAGCTCACCAACACAATCAACAAGTAAGAGCAATAGAAGAGTTTGCTTTGTGCACGCTGATGAAAAGGGCTGGTGTAGGCTGGGAGGGGGGCAGCCTGAAATGTACAGAGAAGCAGAGGAATGATGTTCAATTTGTAGCAACGTATAACTTTGTTGTGCTTTCAGCTGAATGCAATGGCTAGCAGATACTGAAAAGAAAACAGGGTGGGAGCACAAAAGAAATATCAGGTCTGGCATATTGCATGATGCAATGGGAAACTGATATAAACAGAGTGTTTACCAAGGAGCTTGTTCTTGTCAGTGGCTCTTATTCCTCGTCCTGTGGTTAGAAGCAGCAGTTCCCAGGGTAAGGCAGGAGTTTCCTGTGCCAGTGAACCTGCATTGTCCTCTTTTCCCTTCTCAGACTTATCAGGAAGCAGTCCCTTCTGTACTAGTCCCTGCAGTTCTTGCTGCTGCTGACAGCAAAAGCTTGTCTCTTATGTTACCATGATGGATATATTACTCCAATTAACTGTTATTCTGATCCCAGATCATTCCATAGCTGGAAAATATCTTCTAGATTCACTTTTCCGATTCAGAGAAAATAGACAGGATGGGCTGGCTTGCAAGAAAATGATTGACTGAGTTAAAGGTTTTAATTCCTTAATCCATGCTATTACATGTCTTATTTCATGTAGTTAATATGCTGATTTATGGATTTTCTTTCCTGCATTACTCACGTCTTGATCATTTAACAGAGAACATGGAAACAACCAATGGATTTGAATTCTCAGTTTTTCTCCTGTAGAGATGCTGCACAAATGCAGGGATACACATTCATGGTTTTCAGTGTAATTTGCTTCTGTTGACATTTTCAGTCAGTATCCAGGATAACTCATTGCTGTGATAATTGCCTGCTTGCCCTGTATATCATGTAGTATACCAGGTAAGGTAGCGAAAAGGGCAGTAGTATTTCCCTGGGAAATCCAAAGCAATCACATGGAATTACGCATTCAGAAGAATTATTTCAGTCACTTGATGATCGCTCACAGTTTCCATCCTTACATTATCACCCCTCAGCAGACAGGCACCACAGGAGAGACAACTTCTGTTTTAAAGAAACACAGCAATTTTTCAGAGATAAAGGTCTCAGGCAGTGATTGTTTCCTACACTATAGCATCAGGATGTCTCAGCTGTGGCTGTATTGTTAAGGCACCACACAAGCATGCAGTAAGTGATCATTTTTCCCCAGGAGGCTTCAGTCTCTGGCCAGACAAATGGGGGGGGGGGGGGAGGAAGGGAAGAAGGAAAGCAAAGGAAATAGACACGTTAAATAATCTGCCCAAAATTCACATGCTACACAACATCAGAAAAAATGAAAACACAGTGCTCAAATCTTTCCCTTTGCACTACCGGTCAACCCACATAAATTTTTGAGTAGGACTCTGTGGCTCCTAGTTACCTGAAAAATCCACTAGTGGAGAAACTGGCCCCTGATTGTTCTCTGCTTTGCTTCTCTTGCGTCAGACAACGTACTCTTGCAAATCTAAACAGACTAGTTGGGTGTGAGAATGGGAATATGGGCAAAAGGAGAATAGTGGAGGAAAAGCAATCACCAACACATTTCTCAAGAGTGAGCCTGAGTTTAAAATCAGTGTAGCAAGGAAGAGGGAATCCTATATGGTAGGGACAAAAAAAACCCCTTGTTTATTACTCTAATTCAGTGGACTAGAATTACAAGTAGTGCCTATAAAAAAGCTTCTGAAAAAATGGAGACATGTCATTCAGAGACTTAGCAGAACAAAATTGCCTTCTAGCCCTCAAAATGGCTCTGGAAAAATAGTTTTAATGCCTCAGATAATTTCTTATTTTCCACCCATCAATTTGAGCTGCCTTCTGCTCTTTGGAAGGGGAACCATGCATCCCTACAGGTGCAGGGTATGAGTGGGTGCCTGAGCAGTGCATCAGAGCCTGCAACAAAACCTCAGTGGCCACTACCATGTTCTCACTACTTACGTACAGACCTATACTCTCTACTAGGACCCCTGGTTAAAAGACCATCTTCCCTACCTTCCCTGTGCACATTTGCTTGTGAGCCATTTCTGACACTTAAATGAGAAGTGGAAATGGTCAGCCTTGCACTACAGTTGTCCAGCTGGTCATAGACTCATAGAATAAGGTAGGTTGGAAAACCTTTCAGATCACCAAGTCCAGCCGTCACCCCAGGACTCCTACCCAGGGTCAGCTTCTTCAGCAGCAGAAAGCACATATCTACTCAATCTTCTGTCCAATACGGGATAAAATTCTGTGTCCTGTATAGTGTCACTAAGGAAGCACCAAGGTCGGTGGGTATTTTCCTGTGTGGAAGTTCAGTGCTTATTTTTTCACAGACTGTATCCAAGAAGGCAATAAGTATTTCAGTTTGTTGGTGCCTGACTCAAATTCAGATTAGCACCTGAAGGTAGAATTGCATTCGTTTAAACACTGTCCTAAAAAACGCCCCAGAAGCTCCCAACAATCATTGCTATCCTCAAATGCAGCTGAGAAAGTGCATACATCCCCTCGTGACACTCAAATCTCAAGAAAATCAGTAGCTACTAACGTTGCACCTCTTTGGACTTCTTCATCTACTATTAGCACATGTGGTTTTTAATTAGCAATGGAATATTTTGGTCTTTCTTCTTTTGGAGGCAGGTCTAATTTTTACTCTCTTGCTTGTTTATTTGCTTGTCAAAAGTTTCCCTCTAATGTTGAACATCATTACCTTAAAATCCTAAAAGTGAGGAGGTTTGTTGCTTATAACCTGTAAGTGGACAAGCAGATGATCCTGGGGAAGACTGCACCCATGAAAAGTGTGTTTCTCCTAGGCAATACTAAATAAACTTCTCCACGCCCTTGCTGAGTTACCCAGGTGTTATTAGAAGAATTATAGATGTGGTGCACCAAATGGTTCCAGAACTGGAGATACAAAAGTTGCTTGGGAAGGGTAATTTTTCAGGGGGAGTTGTTTGGGGAGTTCTGGCAACTACATGTTAACCTGAAAGATTATATTTCTTTTGCAAATCTAGGTTTTTACAGTCCTGAAAGCACTCCTGAAAACAAGAAAGGGACAGGGAGTGACAACCACTATTCTAGTGAGTGTTCCTATTTTATCGTCCAGCTTTCGAGTTTTCAGTCAATCAGTTTGGCTTTCCATGAGTGATTGGAGTAGTGGAGAAATTAAGCTGGCAGCTTTATTTTCAGCCTTACCAGATGTAGACCCTATTTCAAATCCAATTTAACTGCCTGTTACAAAAATTCTCTCAAAGAGAAACAGAGCTTAACAAGTTGACAAAACTCTCACTGGAGAGCAGCGCAGTTATTTCCCAGGGCTGATTCAAAGCGATAAAACTGGGAAAAAAATGTGAACACAGTCATCCACTGTGAGAGAAGACACAGGGAAACACGTGAAAATGCTGTTATATACCATTCTGAATGCATATTATATGAATATATTGTTATGAATGTACTATCTAAATATACCATTCATATTGTCAAGGGAGAGAAGGACTAGGAGGGAGTCTTCTGCAGACTCTTCAAGCGCTTGATGTTTGATGCATGTTACTTAATCTTTTATTTTAATATTATGCATCTCTAGGGCAAGAATGTTGCTGCAGATCTGCTATTTCCTACCCACAGCACTGGCTTAGCAAAATACGTTTGATGTTTTTCTACTGTAAACCTTTCTCAGGGCTCTCTCTCAAGTTCTGCAGATGCACACACACGCATATATGTATGAATATTAAATATTAATTGCATCACAAGCCATTGAAGGTAGCTGATGCTGTGGAACGTTGTGGGAATGCAGACCCAGCCTCCCCCGACACAGGGCTTAGGCTACATTTAAATGTGGCCAATCACTGCCAGCAAAACAATAAATGAGGAGAAACTGGGCTTATGTATTTCCCCATGAAAGCTTCTCCTCATTACGTAATTCTTTCCTTTTTGCTTCTTGGCTGGGAAACACCTGTCAGGAAATGGCAAATGGTGAGAAATAATAAAAGGAAAGAAATGTCCTCATTTAAAAAGGAGATCTTGCATTTTTTATCTCTGGCTGTAAGTGCTGTGGGGAATGTTACTGAGTTACGCAACTCCTTAGTGTCTTTCTGGGTGTACAACATTAAAAGAGAAATAATCTCTTCAGTTGCTGAATTTTGGATGAATCTGGTTTTCAAAAAAAGAGGAAAAAATAAATTGCATATATCAAAAATTTATTCCTGAAACACAACTGTTTCACAAAACTTTCAGGGGCCGTCAACACTTGAGGGTGAATTGTGAATATTTTGCTGGAGATGATAGTGTCAATTCTCCCGGGCACTGTTAAGTGTCATGGAAGGACTAAGGTTGGGGGAAGGAAAGTGCCTAAATACCCCTCCGCAAAGGCTGTGAGCCGAGGCTCAATGGGTGTGGAAGGAATAACATGAACAAGTAGGTTACCTTGCTCCAGAGAAGTCTGTAATGTTTGATGAAGTGGAGCTGGTGCCTCTCACCTTTGTGCATGCAAATACCTGTATACAGAGACAATGCAAACCAGGGGCAGTGGGCAAAATTATGTTGTTGTTCTTTTGCAGGCGTTATCTTGCCAGTCGTCATCACCTTGATAGTTATTACCCTCTCTGTCTTCTCCCTGGTGTCTTTGTACAGAATATGCCAGAAGAAAACTCCAGGTATTTGGCTTGCTTTCTCTGAAGGGGAAAAAGATCAATATGCTTTTTATTATTAAAGATCTCTGGGGTCTTCTTAGACTACCTTAGCCATAGATGTTGGAGTAGTCAGATAGGAAAGCTTCTTGTATTTCCAAGTATTTTGCCTAAAGTAGGAAAATAACGCTTCATTTTCATAATCAGTAGGAAGAACAGGGAGCAAACATGTCTCTGATTTTCGGAGAACACATAACGCTGTAAAGCTTTTTGTTCATGCTTTTGCAGCTACAGAGAGCTAACAAACAGCTGCGCTAACACAGTCAATCAGGTAGAAAAAGACAGTGAACACTAAGTTCGGAATTATTGTTTAACAAAATCACTATATTTATTTTATCTTTGTTCTAGATACAGGCAAACGAATATCAATGCTTTCTTTTAGGAAATACCTGCTACATACACACATACTCACATGCACGCTACATATAAGTAAAGTTTTCCAGTTGCATTATAATATACATGGGAACAAAATCCCTGAGCAAACAGTTTTCAGAAACTTTTTAACAGAGCAGTAAAAGCCAGTGTGTTTCCATGCTGTCCATGAAATACTTAGGATAACAGGGTGCAATTCCATTAAACTCCATTTGTTAAATGTTTCCAAAAGTTGCCTGAGTAGGCCACAAGCAACTGTAACTCTCCATTAAATCAACACCCAGCTTTGAATCCAGAATGTGTTTTATTTCTCCCTGTGAATTGGCATGAGTTAGGAGACCTGTGTGGATTTTCAAATGTGAAATCACTGGGACTTGGAAATATAATATCACAGCAGGGTGTTGAAGCTGTAGACCAAGGCTATCAGCGTGTCGCAGCCAATTTAGCCAATGATATGGAAAACCAGTCCCAGATAAACAGAGGAAGGTGTGATCCCTGCTTAGGAAATTACTGAATATTTGGAGTCAAGAGATAAACGTATGAGGTGAGGAACACTTCCTTGCTAGCCTCCCCAATGTACAAATGCCAGCAGGCATGGTACTGGCAAATTTATTTGGAAGCTAGAGTAGATAGATATCCATGGTGCTTTCCGTAGGATTTGCCCAGGCCTATGCAGTGTGCTTCCTCCACAGATGGAGAGTCCTGTGCCCAGTATCATGGGGCTAGAATTGGCTCTGTGTCTCTGATGTATCTCCCTGGCCCCATCCATCTGCGCACACTTGCACCGAAGAACAAAATACATTCAGCATATGATTCATTTTGGGGAGAAACCTATTCCTCATTGATAGGGGAAGACAGGCTCTGTTCTCAGATGTCATGCCAGGTTAAACCCCCCCAGAGCATACAGCCTGGCAGCTTGTTCCTTTACTTAACTCTTCCTGTATCTCTTAGCTCAGTTGTTACATACTGGAGAGCCATTGCATGCTCACTTGCTCCGTGTCAGCTACCTGGGGATTCGGGAGCTGCAGGGAAAAACGTGCTCCTGCTGTGCTCTTGCACAAGTCGCATATCATTCTCCTTAGTTTCCGGAAGTATCAATTTGAGCAACATCAGCTCACTTTCTTAGATGACATGGTTATCTTTTGGGAAGATGAATTAGAAAAGTAGTTACAATTCAAGCTGGTTGATTGTGTTAATGTACTTAATGCAGTAATGCAAAATCACCACTAAGCCTCCTGCTAGCCACTGCAATAGCTGTTTACTTAAGTGAGTTCCAGCAGTCAAAATTATATGAACTTTTTCCTTCTTCCAGAGAGACAAGAGAACAGCACTGAACAGTAAGTTCAATCCTGTCTTTTTGTTGCTTTGAGATCTCTCATGGGGCATTTGTGAGTGCAGCAGATTCTGCATGAGATTTGCTTTGATCTTTGTCTATTTAAATGTAATAAGTAGTTGCTACCCCAAGGAGAAATATCCTATTGAAAGTGCTGCACTTGCAGTTATTGTACACTGGTGTGCATTATAAGCATCTGTTAAAGCATGGAGAGAAATGTGATGGCTCTTAATCGTTTTTCAGGGGATCTTTTGAAATGGAGAATTGGTTTATGCTATGACACCAGGCCCATTGGCCCAGTCCTTTTTCCTCTTCTTTTTGAGTTTCTGAACCACTGATTTTTTTTCTTTTTTCCATCCTTTCTCATCCCCCCTTTTTTGTTTATGTTTCTCTCTTTTCAATGTTTCTTATTCTGGCTTTTCTGTTTCTTTTTCTCTTCTCCCCTATTATTTCATGTTCCTCTGTCCCATATTCTCTCCACTAGCCCATTTGCAGAGGCTTAGTTAAAACAGTATTGGCTAAGGAGTTTGAGGAGTCTGAACCTAAGAATCATTACAAGATATATACTAGAGGCCATTGAGTCTGGCTGTAGCCTCTATGCTTTGTATGTCCAAAAGCAACATTTGGGCGGCTGATTTACTTGCTAGCCCTGATTCCTTGGACATCTAAAGTGACCCTTCTTGCAATTCAACATCACTAAATCCTTGTATTGACAGAGAAAAAAGATGGCTACCTCTTTTTCCCAGGTGCACTTCTATGGAGTGTTAGAGCAAACCCAGAGTCATGCAATAATTTATTACATATTTTAAGAGAAAGGTGTTTTCAGAGATTTCAGTGTATGGTGTTTCACACACATGGCCCCATGCAAAGCCCATTTTGAGCCTGCCAGTACAGACTGGCACAGGTATTGCCTCCTCCAGATCATAATCTTAGAATCTTGTTTGCCTGACCAACGTGCACGCTCTCTGCTTAATTGTTTTCCGACTTCAACAGAGCCCAGTCAGACAAAGAAGGAGTGAAACTTCTTTCTGTGAAGACAACTTCTCCTGAGACTGGTGAGTATTTTCTCCACGTATATGTCTGTCTCCTCCTCTGAGCCCAGAGAAGAGCAGTTTGCGAAGTCATTTCCAATAGTAAAAGCATCTTCAGTGTTTGTCAGATCAAAATCACTGCAAACAATTCTTCTACAGTACAAACTCACAGGCTGGGAGCCTTTAGAGCAGCAGTGAAGCTGCACTGTGTGTGGTATCTGTATTTGGGAATGAGAAGTATGACTGGTTTAAGAAAGATCAATTTTTAAAATCATTGATTGTAAGTGATCTACAGCTTGGCATGTTCAGGAGTAACTCCAGTCGTGATATTTATCAGCTAGATCTGGATAAACAAGAGAGTTTGGGGACTGATCCCAGGGGCCAAAAGGTTTGGGAGTCAGTGCTATATGTAAACGGCTCAGCTGGAGTTGGCATCAGCAGTGTTCAGTTGTCAGCTCCGTACCCAGCCACCTTTTGTATTCAAAATCCTACTCTCATTGCACATTCCTTTGTCCTGTGCTTCAGTGATGCGGTTTCTTACAAAATATGTGGTAATAAAATCTAAAGGAACAGGGGTTATAGATTGCATGCACAAAAGAAAGCAAAATCTCATCCATATAAGCAAAAAGATGGATGCAGTTATACATTCTGCAGGAAATAGAGTAGTGCAAAATAAGACTGAGGCAGAATAAAAGTCTAGCTAATATGATTCCCACTATTTAACAACAAACAAACAAACAAAATTCCTCTCATGGCAGAGCTACTCATGCTGAAACTTCTCCCCTTCATCCATTGCTTCCTCAATCCCTAGATCCCACCTTTGGTCTCTTGATTTCGGCTCATCTACAGAAGACCCCAGAAAAAAACAGCTCATACTTTATGCCTTTTTGGCTATCTATTTCCCACACTGACATTTCAGAGGTTGCTTGATAGCTGCTCTCCCTTTTCCTCTGAATTCTTGGGAAGCCTGATGAAACACAGCACTTAATCTGAAATATCCTCTACTTGCTGTAGAGGCACTGCCTGCACTCCCCAGCCTTCTCTGCAGCTCCCAGAAGCTTTCGTGTGATCTAGGAGACCCACAGGGCTTCTCTGGCAGCCCTTGCCACAAACCATAGTCATGCAAGCTTCCTGCAGTCCCACCTACACAGAGCAGTGTGCTAGGGGGCTAGAGGGGGAGGAGAAGGGCCTGCTCCATTGCAAGGTACATCATCCTGCCCCACTGCAAATGCAAACTAGGCTTTGGCATTTCAGCAACTGTGCTTTGGCACTTAAGTGACTTGGCTTAAGAGCTTTGTGATTTGTGAATTTTTAGTTTGGTGGGGTATTTTATGTCTTTGGGAATGGACTTTCAGCTTTATTTTAAGGAGTGTGAAGTTGCATGTATGTTTTCATTTAAAATCACTGGAGGTTTTTTGCAAGCTGGATGAAGTCAGATGCTGGAATTGATAGACATTTCTTGATTGATTCTTCCCTCGCACTGGTTTCAATAATAAAATAACTTCATTGACAGCAGCAGAAAGTGTTTTACTGCAGGGTAAATGAGAAAAGCCTCAGGCTCGCTGTTTTGGGTTTGTTTTTTTTTCTCACAAGATGAGATCTGATGCCTGTTAATCAGCTTCTGGTTCACCAAGTATCTGAATGTCTTCCATCCAGAGGATGCTTGATATTCTTTTTTTACTGAAGTATGATGTATGCGTGCTATAATTGGAAGGTATGAGTCACAACCACTTAGAAGGCAAGATTCTTGCCCTCTGCTCATTAATACAATTCATATTTAAACTAGCTACCATTTTCTCTTTAATTCTTACATTTTTGAGTGTTTCAAAATGAAACATGCTTTCACAGGGATGGAAGTCCTGTTTTTCTCCAGGATTTTAGACATTTTACTGCTTGAATTAAAAGCACTCTGAAAGAAGGGCTTGCTTTCTTACAGAAATATTTCTCGCTCATACTGGTATTTTTGAGTGTGTTAGAATGCCTGCCCATTTGAATTAGATTTACTTGCTTCATTAAAAGCTTGAGAATGAAAGTAAGTGTTTCTTACAGTACAGATAGAACTTGAGAAATGTCTGAATTGTGGTCCCTCAACTGAACACAATTGCACTGCATAAAACTTCTTTATATGTGTTCGTTCTTTTCCTTTTTAGACACATGAAATCCAGCTCAATTAAAAGATGAATTAATTGTCCAGCTGCTTAGAAATTTGTGTTGTAGCCACCTCTGATTGTACATGCCAACGAAATTACAAAAGGTTTGACTAAATCTGGAAGATTCTTAAGAGCAGCTTTAACTGTACAGATAGATCTACATTATCCTCTCACTGTCAATAGGCTGCTCAGCTGCCTATGATCAAGCGTATATACAGCAAAGTTCTGCTTTGACACATATCCAAATTAAGCTTTATTAGAAGTATGCATTATTTTTTCTCTATTTTTACTTTTTACTCCAAACAGAATGAGATTATATCATTATATTAAAACTGTTTAAAAACATATAAACAAAAAAATATGACCTACAAAGTGCTCAAACAGGCAACCTAGAAAAATCCTGTGTCAGTGTTGTGCATAATATGTCTTGATCAAAGGATATGGGAAGTTTTATCTTGACTTATCTATCTAAAAACTAAGCCAGCTGCTCATAGACAATTGAAAGAGATATGTGCATCCAGAGGGCTATTTATCCATTCTGCCTTGGACATGTATCTTGAACTGGAATGAGCTGACCTATTCAGGACCATTGACAACTGAAGGATCCTATTTTAGGGCTTCTAAATTAGGGTCTGAATATAAATTGAAAGAAAAAAAAGAAAGACTCCTTTTTCAGAAGCATAGCTGAATTAAATTTAATCAAGAATAGTATTTCAAACACCTACCATTAATGTGAAGGAGTACAGGAAAAGAACATGTTCAGTTAAGCCTGGACTAATGTTTTGATTTTAAATGGAGCAGTATCATCAAGAACACCAAGTAAAACTGAGCTTTAATATTGTCATTTTTTTAAAGTTTATCTTAGAAAGATAGCTTTTCTGATGGCTATGACCTATGAGGCACAACTGGCTGAGAATTGCTGTAAAGTTAAAAACCAGACGGGCAAGACTAAACACCTTGAATTTTTCATGTGCTTTGCCAGTGAACTATGACACCTGATGCAAGATAAGTGCCTGTACTTGCATCTTATGTGAAAACTCAGCTTGGATAAAAAAGCTCAGGGTACTGATTTGTCTCATTTTATGCAAATGTACAAATGCAGGACTTACTGCAACCATTCCGTGTTGAATGTACAGGCATATTTAGGATGTTCTTTCCCAGGAAGAATAAATGGTCTTCTGCAATAGAGATCTATGGAAAATCTACCAGCAAAAATATTTCTTTTTTGGGATTCAATATAGCCCACAGAACTGCATGTTCAGCTTGTCAGTAGTAGATACGTTTCCCGAGAATATAAGATGGAGGGTTTCACTTGATGGCTAAGAGATCGATACTATCATCCATGATAGTAATGATAAAGTATGGCCTATCTTGAAAACATCTCTAACTTTTTCTGTAAGGGCTCACACATATTTCACTGAAAACCAGCAAAGGTATTGAACACCTTTTAGGATTCATGAAATGCTGAAGGATGGAAATTTCTCAGTAACAGAAAGGTTGAGGAATAGAAATTGAGGTAAGGCTATTCCATACAGATAAATGATGTGTGATAGAAATGCTGATACCTGTGTGTCATGGTTTAAGCCCAGCTGGTAACTCAGTACCACGCAGCTGCTTGCTCACTCCCCCTGTTACTTCCCCCCTGCTCCCGAAGGGATGGGGAGGCGAATCGAAAGAATGCAACTCCCAGGGGTTGAGATAAGAACAGTCCAGTAACTGAGGTATAACACAAACCACTGCTGCTACCACCAGTAATAATAATGATAAGGGAAATAACAAGGGGAGAGAATACAACCACTCACCATCTGCTGACCAATACCCAGCCCAACCAAGCAGTGATCTCACCCTTCCGGGTAACTGCCCCCAGTTTATATAGTGGGCATGACGTGCTGCGGTATGGAATACCTCTTTGGTCAGTTTGGGTCAGGTGTCCTGTCTCTGCTTCCTCCTGGTTTCTTGTGCCCCTCCTCCCTGGCAGAGCATGAGGCTCAGAAAGTCCTTGGTCAGAGAAAACATTACTAAGCAGTAACTAAAAACATTGGTGTTATCAGCACTGTTCCCAGGCCGAAAGTCAAAACCACAGCACTGCACCAGCTACTAAGAGGGAGAAAGAATGACTGCTACTGCTGAGCCCAGGACACTGAGTAATGATGTGAAAATTTTCTTTTATGGCCCTCTCCTGGAGTGCCCATTCTAGAGAAGGTAAAAGATATAAAGGGCCTTTATAGTAGCAACACACCAGTTTAATATTCAGCATAATGTCTGATACAAATGTGCAGGTGGCACAATATTTCAGAGCTGTTAGGTATAATGCTGGCACCTTAAGCATAAGCTGATTCATTAGGGCATGTTTTCTAACCAGTGTATGCTCTTTTGAGATGAGAGGGTAGAAGGATATGACTTATCTGGCTTGTAGGGGTATTGTCTGTTTTGCCCTGAATCTGCTCGAAGGATATTAAATGTGTCAAAGCCAATGCGCTCAGATTTTGGTGAGGCACCTAGAATGGAAGGTGGCTGGAGAAGGGTCCACGGTAAATGTCTGCATTGAGGCTTTCTGAGGCACCCACTGTGCACACAGATGAAAATTCAAGCACGGCTAACTAAACAAAGCTGCAAAAATGTACCAGCAGAACATGGATATTTGAGGAGACACATGACATGTCACATGTGAAACACCCTTAATTTATTGTAATCACACTGTAGAAATGGATCTCTCAATATCTAGAAGCGCCCTCGGATGGCAGTGTAGTACAAAACAGTATGAAGCAAGGATGTAGAACAACCAGCATTCCCATGAGCTCCACATCTCTTCCAAAAGCTGCTGGTGGTTAATAGTAATAACAACCTTAGAGCTGTTAACTGCTTCTTCAACTGGATGTACCTCCTGCTTGTAGATTTTCATAACATTTCTTGGGTGCGTTGCTTGCACAGGAAGAGCTACTTACCTTGAAGATTTGTGTCCGTTTGTGGCATAGATTAATTGGACCCCATAACTTCTGCCACTTTTGAGATGACCCTGGTTTGTGCCTGCAGCATTCCCCTGGACTTCCAGAATTTCCAAAGACTTCTGCATAAAGGCTTTGATGATTCCTAGCCTTCAACACCAGAGGCCGGTGACTGTACTATACATAGTGACTAAGCACTGAAGCCATCCCAGAAGAAAGAGAAAAACCTTGTTCTCATTCAGCACAAAAACTTACCTCAGTCACTGGCATATACATGAAATTCAGCACCTGGTGACACAGCCCACTGCAGTGCTAGGTTTTGAACCTGGAGAATCCTATAGTCTTCTCAAACTACATGGTTGAATGAAAATACCTTCATCATCACTTTCCATGTATCTCCAAATGCTGAGACTGTTGAACTGCATCAAACTGTAGATATGGCTGTGGTACAACAGGACAAATCTGGAGCTGGGCAGAGAACCATTCCTCCTTGGTTTCTATTATGCTGAGCACATCTGAGCATGGACTGTGGCATTTAAGAAGGTATGAAATCTTTGAGGTTTACCTCGTTAGGGACCCAACCCAGGGAAATCTACCCCTGCCAGGGGGCATGGTTCCATAGGGGGCCATGTGGTGTCTCAAGATGCGTTGGTACTTTCAGCTGTCTTTTATTTTGTCTAGGATCCAGGAGGATGCTTCTAGGAGCAGGTGAAGAAGCTGAGTCTCTAGGTGAGGCACTCTGGCACTGAAAATTCCCTTACCTCCTACCCTGCAAGAAAAGCAATGCAGGTCAGCAAAGAGCAGCTAGCAGGCATGTGGCATGTTTAGAAGTGGTAAGAGCAAGTGCTCCTACTAATGTGAGGATGTGATATTGATTATTACTTTTTTCGTGTTATGAGCTGTGCTTTCAGTGTCGTATTTCTTTTCCCTGCAGGTGAAAAAACTAGAAGCTGCTTCAATAGAAAAGGGGCCCTCGCAACAGATAGAAGTACCTGCTTCCCTTTCCATCTCTTTCTCATTTCTGACACTCTATTTATTTTTTTTAACCTTGTTTTGTGTAATGGCCTGAAGTTGTATTTTCTTTCTTCACAGAAACTGAAGAATAAACTTCCCCAGCTCTTTGCAGCTCATGGCTGGTTTCTGTTTGTGTTTACTTGCCTGCACACATTTCCAGCTGAGACTTTTGGGCCAAACTGTAGCCAAAAGCATTAAATAGCATGTTTCCTTCTATATTTCTAATTAAGTTTGTGACCTGTGCATATTTGCAGCTTTCTGAGATGTTCTGATGGTGGGGGAGCCACTTCCCACCTTTTGCAGGCAGTTCAGCAGCAATTGCCTTCCTGTCCTTCACCTGAATGCTTCCATATGCTCTCCCTCTGCCATGAATTGTACAGATCCTTCTGTCTCACTGACAGTGGTGAGGATCAGTTTGCAGGGGCATGGCTGAAGTGTGTGGCAGGGGAGTGCTGCAGCATGTCACAGCTGCTGAACCAGTGGCACATACCAAACCCACCCAGTGCATTCAGCTGCTGAGTCCCACACAATGCTGTTCTCCAGCATCTGTAATGCAGCTCTCTTTCTTTCAGTTGTGCATGGTGAAACTAGACATTTAGATGCCTGTGTCTGTAGAGATAGTTTTATACTTTTATAAAAAATAGGCTTCTGCAATCACATTTTATGAAAAACTTGCTATAATTCTTTGCTCCAAACTAGTTTGCCACTTATGATCAATTTCTCAACAGCAGATATTACAGTGAAATAGCAGTGCAGCTCATTTTTTTCTTTCATTACAGACAATGTAACCTGGGATACAGTACCACCTATTTTTTATGTCAAAGACTATTTTTTATACCCTTTTTCTTCCAGCTTTTCCAATGTGTTGCTTTTCCTGGGCTTTGCCCAAGTGGAAAACTTTCTGTACTCACAGTGATATGACCTAGTAACTCTTTTATATCATCATGTTCTGCAGGGTATGTTTATTCTGAATAATACGTTGAGATTTTGAATCAAAAAATTCCCTTCCTAGAGGAGGGAAGAGGAAATTATTAATGCAATAGCCTTCCACAAAGATGACACAAAGAAATGTTTGTTTCAGAAGTTCAAAATTGATTTTATACAATTCATAATATATAATAATATAATATGTGCCTATTACTTATTCACAAATAATGTGCCCATTACTTATTCACAAATACTGGCATCAGGATGCAATATTAATAGTCAGAAACAAGTGTATTTGTGGAAGTGAAAAATCAAATCAAATACTGCACAGGTGGCATTTTAATTAGGAAGACAAACTTGCATTTTCAGTGTAATGCTATCACCTTCCTGGTTATCATTTAACTTTGAAGAGCCCTCAGGATCTGTCTACTCAGTCTACTTCCCATGTGCTTAAGTATGTTGAAGGATCAGCAGTCCTGAATACAAAATTTTTCCTATTACATCTTCCTCATCCTCATCCTTTTTAAGCATGACTGCTTTTTAGAGCAGGGTGTATGCCATGTGCATTGGATTGGGCCCAGTGCCTGGACTCCTAATTTACTTGGATGAGTTGGTGATCAGGGTCTTGGCAGAAGTGTTTGAGGGGTGCCACATGAAAGGCTGTCCATATGAAAGAGTCACTGTATTTTGGTATTTGCTAGAGCACCTTCTCTTTTAACTTTGAAGCTAAGAAGCTAAGATCTAAGCCAGCAGTACCTGCTCTGATCCTGGGTCTATGTAGCCCCAAATCCTCTCACTGAGGGCAGCTAGCACAAGATCTGAAGGAAAGGATAGCAAATAAGGAAGGAGTCCAGTAATGTGTCCTCTGCAACAGCCTTCCAGCAGCTTGTGGCTTGGAGATGTTCTGAATAAAGGTTGTGTCATTAGTGTTTCATTGTTCTCAGTGGCTCTTCCACGAATTTATCTTATCCCCTGTGGCATCACAGCCTCCTGTTGCAATACATTGGATGATTTAACTAGAGATCTCTCTGTACTACATGACAGTAAAGTTTAGAGACCTCCTGGTGCCTATGCTTTTTTGTTTACAATTCAGTTTCAGACAAAACTCAACCAACAGGTGCACCATTGGAGAATAAAATGTTTAGTGAAAGAATTTGCTATTTGCTTGCCAGCTGAAACTTCAATGTCAATGTCAGTCTGATTTCATTTTCCAAATATTTTGCCTAAGGCCTCTTTCTCAAACTGTACATCATTTCTTTCAGTTTTTATAGAAGTGCATGATATATATGAGGTTGGCTTCTCACTGCCCACTGCCAGTCTATCTGAGCCCACAACTCCTCCTCCATCAGGAGAGGTGTCACGAGGCAGGACCACAGGTAAAGGGGGGCACATTGCACTTGCAGCTGTGCAGTTGACAGTGCTTTGTTAACTGCAACAAATACTTCTTTCCAGCTCCCTTAGTCTCTCGCTTTTGCAGTACACTCATGTACTTGTGAAAGTAGACAAGCGTGCAATGAATTTTCAACCCATTATCAAAAACGTATTGCCATAGCATCTATCAAATTGAATCAACCAATAGCTTTATGCAAGATGCTGTATAACCATATTGTGAGAAGCTCTCAAGTCTTTCCTGATACCTTTCATCTCCCAGTGAACAAGACTAGAATTTATGTGTCATCCTCTCCTAAATGCATAATCCAGAATCAACAAAACCCAATTTTTCATTGATGTTGTTGTCCAACAATTTTGCTCTTGTTGATATATATTCTGCATAACTGCCCTCTCTCCCTGTGACAAGACTTCAAAGCAGGCAATCTATCTAGACCGGCTGAACACTGCCATGGCACTGTGTCTATTCTCTGGTGTGAAATAACTTCTTCAGTTGATTAAGATATCATCTGCTCAAACAAAATACTAAACATAAGTGTTTGGTTTTCATTCCCCTTATGGGAAGCAAGGTCTAATCCATTGTTTTTAGTGGGTGGTGGTTTGGGGGCAAATTTGGGTTTTTACAGTCTCAGAATTTATTTCTGTCAGTTAAGGCTATTCTGAGATCAATAAAAATGTCTTCCCACTTGAACTAACCCAACTATTCTTCTTTATTGTCTCTTTGTGTTGCAGCTGGATATTTAGTACAACATCAAACTACTGAGCCATTAGACTCCAAAACTGTCCTAGATATGTCAGTCTCAAGACATCCTGCAGCTCTGTATCTAAAACCTTGCGTTACCCTTGTTTCTCTTGGACAGATAGCATCTGTGTGACCATTTCTTCTCCAGTAAATAATCAATCTTTCTTTATCACTGAACTGTTAGTTGGCACTAACAATCATAGACCCTATAATGCAAATATCTTCAGACATATCTGCAACTGTGGGGTAGCAATAACTTGGATTCGTTTCAGAATTCTAGCAGGTTCCTGCCCTGTTGGGAGCACAATGGCAAGGCAGCACAGAGCATCCTGCCTACACTGAGCCATCATCAGACAGTCACTGATACTATAGGGGGACATTGACCCCAGTAATAGTTTGTGGCAGTTCACCCTTTCCAGGGATTATGTGTGTAGCACCAGGAAATCAGATAGGGCATGTGAGTGTCTGTGTGCTCAGGGTCTGCAACAAGGCAAATTCACCGCTTCTCTCCCAAACACCACTGCCAGCAGGTACCACTCAAGCAGTCTGTTGCCTGGAATCAGCACTGCCTCACCCATCTCATGCTCTGTTCCAAAGCATATTGACATAAATGAGACATTATCCAGGGAACTAGGTTGACTCTGGAGTCTCTCCTTAGGCATGGTGTTTTCCTGTAGTGAGAAATATCAGTCTTCCATGTAAGTCTGTCTGATTTCTAGCATAGGCAGAGGAGCGACCTGAGAGTGGAACTGATAACAAAGTATTGATATTTATTGCAACTGTTTGAATATTATCTTCTGCATGGTAATATATTTCTCAATTAATTTCTCCTACCCCTTTTCTAAACAATCTTGAAAATTTCTCCCTTTCACACCCTATTAAATCTTCTATTTCTGTATACTGAATGAGGAAAATAAAAAAAGTGAGGAAGGAAGATATAATAAAGGAAAAAATAAATAATAAATTTGAAAATAAATTAGTAAACTTGAAAATCTTATTACTTTGTTAGTCCAGAACTATACAATATTTGAACTGGTTCACTTTATTTTGGCTTTTCAAAACAAGATTTTTACTTAACAAAAGCTTTTCACTTACTAAAACTGCGTAAATCTTGTTGAAATGTTTCGTTGGCTGTCTATGGGAGACTTGTGTTTTCCTTTTCTCTAGACGAAATTTATCACCAGAACTTCTGCAGCTCTAACTTAGCAAAAACTTATAATGTTTTTCAATAATTTTATCCAAAATTGAACACTTGGGAAGTTGTCCTGGGTTCAGCACTTAAACCACAACAGAAGTAAACACCATTCCAGCACCTTATTGTTGAATGATTTTCAGTGTTTCTCACTGAACAGCATTAGAGACCAAGTTTCCTACTCATCTCCGAAAACCAAAGAGCTTTTTGCTGCCAGGAAAAGCTATGTGAAAACCATTGACAAGTCTTTACTGTTTTCTTCAGGGGCACAACTATTTAATTTGACTGCTAATTATTTAAATGGCTGATCAGTGAATTTGTTATAATCCTAATTTATGTTACAATTTTCAACCCCAGGCTATAGATCATATGCAAGCTTTTTAATACATAGTCACTTTTACTAGACTCTCTTCATCTCTCTCTTTCCATGGGTCTTTGTCCAGTTTGGGGATACCATTCCCTGTTCATCTCTTTGTATGAATCTCTGTCACAAGGAAACTCCACTCCTGTTCCTGGACACACATTTGGAAATAGGAAAACTGTAAACACGTCCTCATCTGGAGGTTTATTTTTCTGCCTGTAACTGCTTCCAGGGAAGGTGGAGTGAGACTCATCTGTAATCGCTGACTGAAGTTGCTAAAAGTTCATTTTCCTTCTCTGGAGGAACTGGGATGCTATTGGTGATATCAGCAAAAAATAGTTTTATAGTTGTACCTTTTTATAACACAATGTCCTAATCATATTTAGACAGTAACTAAAATCTCATGCCTTTTCTAAGCCCTTGCGACCTGCCTTGGAAATACTTTGTGGTAGTACCCCCACTATGAGAGCAAACCACAGGGGAAATAAGCTATAGAACACAGAGGGAGTAGTAAAAATCTATTTTGTGGACAGTTTTTGCTGGTTAAGTCGTTCTGACAAGGAGACTGGCTAATTTGTGCAGTGGTCAGTGATGTGTCATGGACTGATTTGTCCTTTCGTCTTTGCGTGTTTAACTGATGCAAATGTATTTTCTGTTTCTTAGGAGAACACTCATTTCAGGGGAAGAATAAAACTCGGCAGCTCTTCACATCTCAACAATAAACATGTAAGTTTATTGCTTTTGTCTTATGTCTTATAACATTAATGTTTATTAATCTTGATAACAAGTTTCAGTATTGTGCCATGTAACTAAACAGAAAGGTTAAAAATGCAAAACAAAAAGAGCGATGACTTCAGTTGGCAGCAGCCTCAAGGAGCAGCAGCTTAAAACAAAGTTTAGCTTGAACACATCATCAGGAACAGAGTCCCAGGTAAATGGAGGGACTGAAGAAGCTGCTACCTTGCCAAGGTAGATTTTTATAGGCATAACATTTGGCTTTAACTGCTCACATTTCTGACTGTAATTCCCTAGGTGAATATTCATTTTGTTTGTGTGAGAAGTAAGAGATTTTTAAAGACAGCTGCCTATAAAAAAAGGAACATGGTACCCAGAAGAGTTCCGTGCCTTTGGTTTCATGACAAATCTGTGTCTGTTCCACATCATGCAAAAGCAAGCACCTTCATTGAGGCATTTTATCATGGCTTGAAATCCTTGGTGGCTAACACGCAAAACTGGCAAGTGTTGGGCAGTATGTGGGAGGGCAGAGGCTCTTCATGAGCACCTCTGAAACCCGTGGTTTGTGATGTGAGCACTGCATTTTCCTTCATGGATGAAGCTTTCTCAGGCACCACAATCTCCACTTTTATGGAGTTGCTTCTCTCATTTGTGGAGAAATGGGATCATTTGCTGACAGTGGGAGAAGGAAGTAGCTGTGGGAAATGCCCTGTGTGACCAGTGTAGTTCAGGGAGGTAGAGGAGACGAATGGCCTGAGGGACTGGGTGTCACAGAATATGCAAGATAGACCAGACAGAGGCAGCTATGTTGGACTCAGACCAAGACCAGCCTTCCACTGTTGTTGCAGGATGAAGCTCCTCCAGGACAGGTCTTATTGCCCCCTGCTGAGAGAGATCTGGTTAAACAGAAATGTGGAGAGACCCTTGTGCAAAACAAGTTTTTTGCAAAATGGTTTTGACCTATTCTCATTTCCCCTGGGATATAGAAATGGAGCTTTCCTGATGCCAACAGTAAGGACAAAATAACCTTCTTTGTCCCTTGAACTACAGCAGCAGAATGCAATTTTGCCAACATTACTGAGAACCCAGAGATGGTTCTGTACGTGTGGATGCAGGACAATGTCCCAGACAATTTCTTTACCCCTTGAACTAGAGCAGCAGAATGCAATTTTACCAGCATTACTGAGAGCCCAGAGGTGGTTCTGTATGTGTGGATGCAGGACAATGTCCCAGACAATGGATTTACTCCTTATTTCAGCTTATTCTTCCTGAACAACCTTACATGGAATAATAATCTTGAGATACTGTTGTCATTTCAGAGTGAAGCAGCCTGTTTTATCACAATATGCAGGAACATCTCACCAAAGTTGCAGGAAATGTGGAGCAGCTGAAGCTTTTACTATGCAGGACATTCGCATTAATGACCAGCTCTTGACTTCTAAATCTCAAGTGCCTCCTGTTCCTTCTGGAATGACGCATAAATTTTTGATGGCTTAATAACTGGTGTACCATGTATTTATTGTTTTCTTATATACTAAAAGCAGGAAAACTTTCAAGAAGGTTGAAGAGAATGTAAAAATCGGGTGGTGTTTGCATAGCAGTTACTAAAAATGTTTTCTGCACATACAAGAAGGAATATGTTAGAATATTTTGTTGAACTTCTTATGGTAGATAGGGTTCTTTTAATTGTATGTAGCAAAATACAAACAGGGCCTGACCCTTGAAACAGTACTGGGCAAATTGCCACTATGAAAATTAGTTCAGTGATTTCCATGAGACTCCTCATCGTAGCACACACTTTGCTTGTCATAAATGTTTACAGGATGGGATGCCTGGGCGAAACACTGAAGTGCGTGCTTTATTCTGTGAAGGGGGGAATATACCTTGCACTGAGGCTCTTTGAAGCTCTGTAATTTACCAAATATGATCCTTGTAATGTAGCAGGCAACACAGTCTATTTTCATCTGTTCCCTGGCTAATTGCATTATACGTGCTATAAATATGTCTCCTATATAGCCTGGGGTGCACAGTAGGGACCAGCAAGATAAGCAGTTTTACAGATGAACCTTCTCCCCACTGTTCTGAGTAATGCATGGGATTCCTGTGGGTTATTGAATAATTCTGAAAGTTTGAAGAGTGTTTCAAGTGCTAATTACAGACTCTTTTAAATTTATATTGAGCTGGCAATTCAAAAATATCAAGAGTGCTTCTACCTGCATGTATCCTACTTTTCTAGAGCTATCGATGTTTGAAAATAGTATTACTGTGAGCATCTGCTTAGTCTTCATCCACTGACTCTGGTAGTGGGCCAAACCTCCATTGCTTAATCAGCAAATGGAAAGAAGATAACTGGTTGTGTAAGTGCAGGACCAATAGCCAGGACAATGATCTAAGTTTTGATGCCTATTGATCCAATGCTTTTGAGGAACTTCTCTCTTCAATTTCCCTTTCTGAAACAATAAAGCCTACCTGGCAATGTGGTAAGAGATTGAGCAGATTTGTTAGTCCATGTTTATACACGAAGGTGAAAAGTGTTCATTTCCCTGTGCTTGGCAGTTGCTCTGATTTCCACTTTGATGGGTCTAATAATCCTCTGTTTTAGTGGCAACAAGAGAAACTTTATATGAAGCTCTGTGAAAGATGGGGAACCAACAAGTGTCACCATGCTGCAGCTGAATTTATGTGGTTCATTCAGGTATTCCTGGATCACTTGGGCTGCTCAAAAGCAGAGGAGTCATGGATGCCTACTTTGGGGAGGTCAGGCCATTTAAAATACACAAGTTGGCATCTGCAACTATTCAAATTCCTGATTGCTGAAGTTTCCTATGAAAAAAGCAATCATTGTGGATTTTCATGTTGATATCAAAACCTCAAGAAAGTCATTTGTAGCATGTTGCATCACACTGAAAGGACACCAGAAAAAAAAAGATTGTGAAATATATATCTGTGTTTGTGCAAAATTTGTTCTGAAATTACCATGATGTGTCAAGGGAAAAAAAAATAATTAACTGCCTATTAAAAGTTATTCTCTTTATTAAATGGCTCTTCTTTTTTCTCTTTGCAGAAATGCAATTAATTACGCATATCCAATACAACTGTTGTTCATTACTCTTCATTCCTGCAGCACAGAGTGAGCTGAACTCTTTACAGTGAGCCTAGAGAGCAGACATTGGATATTCTGGGCATGGTGGTGGTAGGGGGAGCATGAGACCTTGCAGAAGGCATGCTGGGGGTGGCATGTGGAGTACAGAAATCTCGCCCGGTTGCCAGAGTTGATGGGGAGAGAGCAGGGCTTGTTGCAAATCTTGGAAGTCACTGGAAGACTGAATAACAAAATAGGGGAAGATGTTTAGGCTCTTCATGAGAAGGGACATGGCAGACAACCAAGCTCTTATTGGAAGGCTGGAAAATGTATCTCAAAGTGTCTGGCTTGTTTGAGTGGGCAATAAGAAAACAACCAACCAAACAAAATAAACAAGCATGATACAATGCATTGACTATTGGTTTTCTATTCTAAGATGCTGAATCTAGAACCTTATTTGACTCACATAAGAAAATAAATAACAGAAAAACATCTACATTGATCATTATCATTATTACCATTATTTGATCAGGACAAAGGGTAATGTCTTCAAGATGAAAGAGGGTAGATTTAGATTAAATGCTATGAAGACAGGACTTTTGGCACCAGCTACTTATGGCACTGCTCAGAAAGGTGCTCAAATACAAAATAGTCCTTGGGGACATCTCAATGTGGGAAAGCCTCAGTGCCCATGGCAGGCTCCTGCAATGGGAAGCAGCAGCTCCATCTAGATACTTCACCCTCCAAAACCCTCAAAGGCTTTTTGTGGTTTTGGAGCAACTCCACCCCACTGAAGAAGGAAAAACCATTTCACTGCACACCAGCACATGGTAGACTTAAAGAGAGGCATAAAGCACTTAAGTCTCTCTGGCTTGGGATGGGGATGGTGTTTGCACCGTCTCTGGAATACCTCAGTTGCCAGCAGCCATCTGCTGACCCTAGAATCAGGCTTTTCTGCTGCGCCCCATGGTGGCAAGGCTGCTATTCACAGCCTGCCCTTCAGTTTCGGGGTGAGGGAGATGTCCAGTGTGCTGGCTGTTGAACTGCTCTTGGATTTCTGTGGTGCTAGAGCATTTCCTGAGGCTCACCCATTGGAGCACCCCCAGCCTCACTGCTGTGCTCTGATGCACCAGGCACTTCCAGCACACTGCCTCTATGGGCAAAGTGATTTCCTTGGGAAGCTTTAAACATACATCTCAGGACCTCTCTGGCACCATTAATTTTAGCTCCTCAATCTGTTCAAATTAGGACTCTATATCTAATAAAATAAATGAGCTTAAAGGTTACTCTATTGATTGCCAGCTGAGGCAGCTTTTCAGTTTATGGCTGAGGGCAATCTATAAAACACAGGCTTTAATTAACCCTGGTGGATGCAGCTGACGTGAAATGCCAATACCATCAGAATACTCAGCATAGACAGCTGAAGCATCTTCTCAGCTCCTTTGTGTCCACCGTGCACACTCCCCTGGGTGAAGACCTGAGGCAGAGGCACTTCCCAACCAGGCTGCACTGCAGCCAAGGCCAGAAACCTCTCTGCTGCCACGAGCATCTTCATTGCTGGCAGTGCCGGCTATGCCTGTTGATGTGCTTGTCTGTTTGCCTTCATCTTGAGGGCCAGACTACATGACCTTTAAAGATCTCTTCCAACCCAAACCATTCTATGATTCTGAGATCTTATCCACCCATTGCTTTGCAGGTTGCCAGGAGAAAGACCCACAAGCAGCCTGCCACTCTTCCTCCTGTGGCTTTCCACATTGTATCCTAAGGGCATTTAGCAGCTCCAGGTTCTGCACAGTTTGACATTTGAGGTCAAAGCTACTGCAGTGTTCCAGCTGGAAACCTGCCCTAGGGATCTGAACACGCAGCATCTTCTGGGGAAGTGAAAGGAGCAGTGGCTGGCCAAGGGTGAAAGGCAAGCCTGCCTGTCGGGAAGCGTGCCTCACTGCCTCTCACAGCAGGGCTTCTGTGGCGGAGATGCCAGATTTTGGGGCCATATCACAGCACTCAAGGGAAAAGCAGTAAATAGTATGACTACGGCACTCACCCCCACCGACAACCCACTAAATAAAGCTGGGAGGGAAAGCAGGGCTGTGTGGGCAAGGAGCACTTTGCTGGTTTCCATCTCTGCTTTCCACAGTGCATTAATTCTTTCCAGATGAGGCACTTTCTGATAGAAAAGCAACTGTGTTATTGTGCTCTTTATTATTATTAACAACTTTCAGCTTTCTTATTACATCAGTAGGACACTTCCCCGGGTCAGGGTTGCTATTCTTCTAATGAATGTGGCTCATTTGTCTCCCCCTCTCCCTCCCCACTCTGCTTTTTGTCTGTTTGCTCTTTGGGTAGTAATTTGATGTGTTGAGTTCTCACCACCTCCACTGCCCCCGGGGCTGAAGTTCTGACAATCTTAAACAATTAAAATGCAATACAATTACAGGCAGCACGGAGCAGCATAGAATAAGCCAGCACAAACTCAGCCGTGCAGAACGCTGTGGAGACAGCGTGGCTGTCAGTCCCCAGCTCCAGGAGATCATCTGGCTTTTCTAAGCCACAGTAATTGAGCCTTTCGCATGTGCCATGGTATGAGCTAGTCAAAAGCCTGTTTGCTGTGCACCCAGGAGCACCAGATGGATTGGATGGTCCCCACAGCTCCTCAGGGGCTGCCAGCTTTGCACTTCAAGCCTCTTCTAGGTCCTGTACTTGTAAGTTTTTCTTTCGACAGGTTTTATGCATACAAGCCCCTTGCCTGAATTTAGCTGGTGAAGTGAGTAGGAAGGGTAAGGAAGGGTACACCAGATGAAACCAGCACAGCTGGGGGGAGTTCAGAGCCAGAGTTGAACTCTCCTGCTTGCATCCACCTCAAGGAAAGCCCATGGGAGAGACAAAGCTCTCTCCAACCTTCAGCCCTCAGATTGGTTGCTGTGGGTCAGGATGTGCCCCAAGCCGGTCACTTTGATCACATTCAGATACTTTCAATCCTATTTTCATGAACCCCACACACACCTTCCCAAAGAAGACTTGGTACCAGGGAGCTCGGAAAGGAGCTGCTACGATCAAAAATGTGATTAGAGGAAGGCATTTCACCTGGGTTTTAACAGCTCTCCTCTATTAAGCACATACACAATGCAAGGGGTAGAGGGAAGGTGATTGCAGGTACTTGCAGCTGTTCTGCACAGACAGGGCTGAGCATTGGGGCTGCTTGGATGTGCAGGTCAAATCCCAAAGCTGAGCTGCAGGAAACTGTAAATGCTCCCCCCAGCTTAGCCAGAGCTCCTGCTCATGGCAGGACTGGGAGGGAGAGCATCCTCTAGGTACAAACCCAGAGTGGCTGCCCATGGCAGCTCAGCTGTCCTGGACTTCATGGGCTTGCTTCCTGTATCCTTCCCGGGTCCCCCTCTTGCATCCTGAAATCCATGGGCATTCACTGCAGACATGGACAGTGATGACTTAACATTATGCTGTTCAGCACTCTGCTCGAGGGGTCTGACCTGGACCTCCAGGAGATGGAGATAAAATGGGACTTGGATGTGAACCAGGCTACTCTTTTTGTGTTGATAAAGCTGGGTGCTTTACAAGCCATGGCAAAGTTTCACGCTCTTGTGCCATACTGTGCTTGGTAAACAGGCTAGGAGAAGCACCCCACAGGAGAGCTGACCCTGAGGCACATGTGTCCCCATCACCCCAATGATTTCTTTCAGGTGCTGCCACTGTGTGATCACTAGCCAAATTCACCCTCTGCTCCATCCTCCCTCCTTTCCCCCAGGTAAGTTTCTTATTGCTGGGGCTGGTTTGCACCTTCATCTAGGGTAGCAAATGCTGCTGTTTGTAAAGGATGGGTGCTTTGGGGTGTCTTCTGTCTTCCAAAAAGCTCAGGCTGTCCTCGGTTGCCCAGGCTTGGCTGCTAGCTCAGGAGCAGGAAGGCAGAGCACTGGGAGGAGGGTTTTGTTGGGAGTTTGTGCAATATTTGAGCATATCTCAGTGCCTGGTCCCTGGTGCACAGGGGTGGTGTGTCTCACTGAGTAACTACAACAGGTCAGGGGAAAAACTGTTATTCTCCTGTAGCCGCATTTCTTCTCTTCAGAGAGGCGCTGCTGCTTTTGGCTGCTCCCTCAGCTGGTCTGCCTTTGCCCTCTTTGAATAAATCACAGCACTACAAAGGGGGAGGCACTCGCATCTCCTCAGGCTGTACTTGCTGCCCTTGCACATCTGTGGAAGCATCTGCACACCTAAAAGAGCTATGTGGGACAGGCAGCATCTGGCCCTCTCCACACAGCTATTACCCAGCTCTGTACCTACAAAATACAGTTAAAAGCTCCATTTTAATCTTAATGTTTAGAGTTTGAAGCCCAACTGTTTCCTTGTTGTACCTAACCTTGAAACCTGTAAGAGATGCAATCTGGAATGGTGCCTGCACCTTCAAATGGTTTCCCAAAGATCATTGGTTTTTAAACTTACTTTAAAAAGCATTTTAGTAGTTTTTAAAGCTTTGCTCACCTGAAGCAGTAGCATGTGCAGGAGTATGGCAGAGGGAAGGTAGCGGACTTCTACTCCTTAAAGTAGAGCAATGTTGAAGGAGCAGCGGGGGGGGGGGAGTTCATCTCCTCCTTCAAGCAGCGTCTTAGGAACAAAGGTAAAGGCTGAGGCTGGCTTTTGATGAATGAATAGTGCAAACACACTGTCTCACTGATCTGGGCTTTTGAAGTTTCCAAGAAACAGTTTTCCTGTGCCTACAGGTCACTGATGGAGTGAGCTGTTCAGGGATTGCCCTTGGTGGGATCTGCACCATACACTGTTTGGAGGATGAAGAAACTTGCACTGAAGTCATCTCAGTGCCATTTGTAGGCTGGGAAATAGATACCTACCTTTCTCAGGCTGGCTTTTCTCACTGATGGCCATCTTGGCACAGCAGGACTGGGTCAGGTATGTGACATTTTGACCACACACTCATCTTTCTGTCCTTACACAGATGTTAAAAATATAAGGAGGAGAAATCCTGGCACATAGTCAGTGGGGTTGGCTTGGGGCAACGGGTGTGTATTTACGTACCCATGCATCCTCCGGTAGAATAAAGACAGAGTTTGTGCCTTGATGTGTCTTCTTGAGCTGCATCAGGTCACCTGATAATATCCCAGCCCCCTCTGAAGGACAGAAGGGCAGGAACCATTGCAAGGCAGAGGTGTGATATGCAAAGGGGAAAGAAGGATCCCTGTTTTCTTGCACATGAAAAGACTTATGTGAAAAAACATGCCTTTCAGAGGGTTGCTGTGGATTGCAGGATGAAGGCAATGTCTAGAACCAGAAATATTTGATTTAAAATATTCCTTTTTTTTTTCCTTTTGCTTTAGATGAGAGCACCTAACCAGCTGGCTCACTGTGCTGGTTTTGGGAACATGATCATTAGGATTCAGCTGCAATGCAAAGGCAGTGCACTAACTATAGCTGAGCCTCAGTCATTAGGAGCATATGGGTTTTATTTTCCAGAGCTGGGTCTGACATATAAAATCAGCTATTTTGCCCAAGGGTTTTGGAAGCAGCAGGAATTAGCTTAGAATATAAACAGGATACTTGATGGAGCAAAATAAGGAAAAATTAATGGACATAATTACTGGTGTGAGAGTTCCAGGTACTCGAGCCGGTGTTCAGGGAAGACAAAACCCTAACAATTATGGATAAAACAATTTCTAGGCTTTCAAAGCTCACTTTCAAATGCAGCACCTTAATACTTGAGTCTGTGTTTTGTAATTGAAAATCAGTGACATTTTCCCCATGTAACTGAGGAGGGGGGAAATGAGAGCAAAAGCACATCACGTTGCCAAAGCATGGTGTGTGTCTGTGGGGGGGACAGAGGCAGCAGCTCACCAATGCACATGTGGTATTAAACCTGCTCCTGCTTTGCTTGGCAGGTTTAATGCCCAGGAAAACATATTTCAGCACTGAAGTCCTGCAAATGAAATGGAAATCAAGGAAAGTTACAACTGCTTGTCTTCTTTTGGACGATAATATAGGGATAATGTTTGCTTTTCCCCTCCAAATTGCTCACCCCACATGGTGGGGTAATAGAATCTCACCTGATGGTTTTTGCCAGCAGCTGCCTTACCAGAAATACATGGCAGACAAACTTGTTGCATCACCTGCCTGAACTGCCTCTCACCACCTCCAGTCATCACTGCCCTATTTGCTGGGGCAGGAGCAAGTATGAGACAAGGCCCGCAATACCAAGAAGCTCCTGTGCCATTCGGGCTCCTCTCCCATATTAATTCAAACTGGTCTATTTTTTGTTACTCTGACTTGCAATTTCCAGCACAACGAAACAAAGTGCCAGAGAAACAGTGCAACCTTCTGGTGTGAGTCTTCCCTCTCCTTCAAGAGAGCTAATAACAAAGTGGTTTCTGACAGCCTCTGTGTGCCTGCACGGAGAAAACGTGTCCCCATGTCATTTGGTAATGATAGCCCAAACCCACTGACAGGTGAGCTTGCAGCACGTCAGCTCTTGGCTCTTGGACAGGTTAATTTTCTTAATTATGTATGTTGTGTTAAGCAATACTCTGAAGTGACACAAAATACCAGGTACGTGATGAAGGAAATTAACTCAGATGCTTCATACAGATAAAGAGGTTACTGGGACATGAGGCAGACCTGGGCTGGCTTAGCTGGAAAATCTGACATTGCCTTCCCTGCTAAAACCAGCCCAGAGCCAGAGGTACTACAGGGAGAGTGTATGTGTCCCACAGCGCAGAAGTCTGCTATGTGGGGACCCTCGTATTTACTTATTTGCTGTGTGTATGTGGTTTTAGCTGACTGTATTTTTGGTGTGGTTCTGATGCAACACTTGGTGGGGTATTGCCTTTGCCCCTGCAAATGTGCAGAAGGGTGCTCAAAACAGGAGAACTTCAAAGGAGGATGGGTCACTATGGTCTGGGTTAAATGGATACTGTGCCTTGCCCCTGCCCCTTTCTGCTCTCTTTTTTCCTCAAAAGGAACTTAGCCATGTCTTGCATGTTAGCAGTTCCTCTGGCCAGCCTCTGAACCATGACACAAAGGATTCGGGTTCAGTGGCCTCTGCTTTTATTTTTGATAGTCACAAACCAGCACTCCCACTGTTTTCCAGCAGGCAGTGGGGAGGGAGGACACAGCACCACACTGGTTTTATCACAGAACAAACTGGCTCCCAGCAATGGCACGCTGGCAGAAAGGCAGAGGCCTGGGTACTGGTCCTGAAGCTGGTGCAGCAGGGGAGCCCAGATCGTTAGGAAAGCTGAAGTGGCTTAGCTTTGTGCTCTGGGAAATGAACGAACTTCTCCTGCACAAGGAGCAGTACAAATCAGCTCAGTGTTCCAGGAATATCCACACCCAGACAGGGAGGGCTGGGTTCATGTGGGACCCCAGCAGAATGTTAGGAAGCAAAAGCTGGTTTGGCCAGCCAATGGCTTTTCATAATGCATTTTAATACCTGCATAGGAAAGTAATGCCCTGTAAGAACATCACCTCCGGTTACATTGGGGTGTCTTTTCTGCAGCAAACCCAAGAAGATTTCCAGATACTCAACAACACAACAGTTTCTTCTCTCTGTTCCACCACACTGCAGGGAACAACAGCTGGTTCTCTGGCTTCAGGCAGCATTGCTTCATTGCTTCCAGCTACCTACTGCACAGCCTCCTCGAAATGCCTTGAAGCCATGGATGGCAGCTGAGCTATTTCAACAACTCACATCCTTCTTGCCTATTACTTCTTGAGATTTTAACAAGGAAGAATAACAATCTTTGCCCTCTGTTACGCACAGCCTGTGCTGCCAGCAGTACTTCATCTTTGCAGGCAGAGACCACCAGGAGGTTGACATTCATCACTGTATGTGCTGTTGGCTGTGCAGGGCTGTAAAACCAGCGCCGTTTGGTTTGGCTGGTGTTGCAGGTACTCCAGGGAGAACTCGGGTTCTCCCAGCCCATGAGCCGCTCCTGCAGGTCACTAGAAAAGACTCTGCAACATGAACAATGGGGATGCTGAGCACATGAGCTCTCACTGAGAGAGGAAACAACGGCAAAGAATTCCATCAGCCTTTGCAAAAGCAGCAGAGTGGCACAACCCTCCCTTGTTTGCCACCCCAACACTGGTGTGATGCTGGGGTGCACGTAGCAAGGGTGGTTTCCATCAGGCAGCACAAAGTGGTGAGGACCAGTGAGCAGCACAGTGTGCTGATGAACCCACAGCAGTGATTTCCCAGGCCTGGTTTCTGTGCCAAGCACCCTTGGAGATAGCTCCAAAATGGGAACAGCTTTTCCTGTGCTGGTCATCCTCCTGGGCAGGAAGCTGCTAACTGTATTTCTGTCTGTATTCGCTTGCATCAAAGTCTCAAGTTTAGGCACAGGCTTAGGCTTAAGCGGAAGGCAACCTTCCACCAGTTCAGCTGTGAAGGAATCAGAAGTTCCTTCTGACATGGTGTACAACAAAACACAGGAGTGAAAGTCTTGCTTGGTGAGCTATTTATCAGCAAGCAGGTCCGTTGCTTTGAGTCTGCAATCAGACATAACAACAGCCGCCTGAATGTGATTTCTTAAGAGATCTCTAGGCCTGCTTATAAGAAAAGAGAAAAAAAAGAAGGAAAGAATAAAGTATCATTCCTGTGGGAAGAGGTATCCATCCCCTATCTTCAACCAGGACTTCAGCTAGTTCCTGAGCTGCTGGGATGGTGTTCAGACCATAGGAGCCTCTGGCTCTGCAAGCAGAGCCGTTGCTCTGCACCTCCATCTCCCTCGCAAAAAAAGCTTGTACTTGCCTGAAAATCCTACTGCAGCAGGATGGAGATGTTACCTTTTCAGGCTGTTTATTCATCAGATGTGAAGGAGGGAAGGGAGGGCTTTGAATTTACCTCGAGTTAGTTCTGGATAGGGACATGATGGTGAAAAACTCATCAAGAGGTCTCAGTTTTTCCAGAGGGATTTGATGTCTTGATGTGGGAGAAGGGAAACAGCCCAAAGTGTTAATGAAGTTCAGCCCTGGGGCAGAGACAGAGGGAGGAGATGTGTAATTATAAGAGCTGAACTCCCTCAACTGAGAATTTCAGCCAGGCACACTGAGCATTTCTGCACACAAAGAAACCATTTCTGTTCCCTAACAGCCATTCATAAGCCTACTGCTGTGCAGATAATCTTCCCAAAGACAACTGGGCTTGACTAAAACATTACTTTCATCCATTTTACCATAGTTTCCTGATAACACAGATGTGAAATAAGCTAGGTAACAGCTGTCTGTGTTCACAATAATGTGCCAACCTAAACCATAATGCATTCAGCTTTTGCTTTCCTTCCCTAAGACAGTTTGGTGTCTTGTTTCCACCCAACTGTTTGTTGGTGGGGTTTTGTTGTTTTATTTTTCTTTATGCTATTTCACCTGGTAGATGCTCTGGGTAAGTAGCTCTCAACCTGCATTTCACGCCACAGCTGTCTCATGGGTGTGAATTTCATTCTATTTTAAGCTGGAGTGCTTGCTGCACTGGTCGAAAAGGAAATACAACTTTGCTTGTCTTCTGGAAACAGGATCCTTACTGAGAAGGGAATATCTACAATTCTTTTCCTTTACTTTTATTCCCTCAGCTGTGTTGCCTGCTTGAGCAACCCATGTGAACAGTTTATCTCACCCTCCCAGAGAACATCTGAATGCTGCTGGAGTGGCAAGGTACAGGGGATACCCCCCCAGCTTGTCTCACATCTGGACCAAGAGGCACATAAACCTGCAGGTGCTTTTGGGAGCCACAGCAGGAGTTTGATGGGTAAAATGGCTCTGAAGAGGCAGCAGATTTCCCCTGCTGTGGGACATGTGAGCTATGCTGAGGGGTGTTATCAGGGTGGGACTGGGGACATGTGCAGGGCTCCCACCCAGGAAGGATGCTTCAGTGGCAACAAGACCTGTGCTTTCAGCATGGTGCTTTCTTCCAAAAATATGGACAGGTAAACGCTGACTGCTGCTGAAGTGCCATGTACCTCTCTGTGACTGACAGGGATGCTTTCTGCCAGACCACATCAGCACCCTGGGTCTGGCAGCTGCTGATGGACCCTCATTTCCTCTGGAAACAACTTCTGTTCTCTGTGGGAAAGGTAGACAGTGATGGAAGATGATAGTGATGGTAATGATAATGGTGAAGGTGTGCTCACTGGCATGTTTCTTAAGGTCTTTGCTCCAGTAATTAAAGCTTCCTCTGTTTTGCAGCCGTAAATGTTGAGCACACCAGTTTATATGGCTGTATTCTTGCGATTGCACTTAAGCTTACAAGCTTCTTAGAAGAGAAGGATCTTCACAGGAGTTGGCAGTGCCAGCACTGAGGTGAGGATTTGGCTTGTGGAAGGGCTCATGCTTTCTGAACATGCAGATTTTAGTGTGGTAACTGAAAAGAAACGAAAAAAGCCCAGCCCCAAACCCCTTAAAACAAAAAGGAAACCCCTCCTTATCTCTGCTCCTGAATATTTGTTAGCTTGTTGCTGAGAACTGAGAGTGTTTTAGCATATTTAAATGAGACTGTTTGAACTTTGTCCCTAGTAAATAGCAATTAAAAGGAAATCAAAGGATTTGATTTTTTGTTTTTTTCCCGTAACTACTGCAAAACTAACAGTTTAGAGCCTTATTTCGAGCCTCTGAACACTTGAATTGTTCAGCTGTTCGGCTGTTCCTCTGCCCGTGTTTTACAACAGGGACGAGGCTTGCTCTGCTCTGGGGGCAGCACCTTTCCTTCCTCCCAAGACCCTGCTCTGCTGTGAAATGGGCTGTGGATTAAGAGGTGATGCATAGAAAAAAGTGAAATTAATGTAAAATTGAAGTTCAGTTTACCTTCTCACCGTCTGCCACCAGATCTGTGTTCTGAGGGATGGGATGTGGCTCCTGAGGGTGGCAGTGAGCCTGTCTCAGCCCTGTGAGATGCAGAGATGCTCCTCAGCCTTTGGTCTGTGGGTGCTTTTGGATGTGGGGAGGATTCATCCAGTTAAAGGATATTTTCAGCTTATGCTGTACATGAGGAGGATCATTTCTTACAAATGTCTCTGTTATTGTTACTGTTACTTTTAATCAATTGGCAGAATATTGAGTGTTTAAACATGGGTGGAAATGACTGTCGCATTTTCTTCAGTCCTGTGCTGGGAACTGAAGAGAAGACTCATTTCAGTTGTTTTATTTACATCCTTCATTTGTCATATTCAGCGCCTGGAGACTGCTATGAGATACTTAATTATTCATATACTAAATATATACTTGGAATTTCTCTAGCACCTTAGGATTTTTATACCAAGCATCAAATCTCCTTTAGGATTTTTCTTACGTAAACCTCTGCCCTTTGAACCCAACATGTCTGGAAAGCAAAAAGGCGCCAGCTGAGACAAAGCACAAATGGATTTACTGGAGTTTGAAACATCTAAGGTGTTAAAGCAGGGGCTCTGTCCAAGCGAACTCCAGAGGAGTCTGAGGCTGGTCAAGCGGACTCAGCTCCACTTGTATTTTGGGGCAGGACTGGATGGCTTCAAGCAGGAATGTGTTATCCGGAGCAAAGGAGGAGGGAGCACTGCAGAAAAGGAGGAGTAGCTTTTATTAAGGAAAAGGAGGGGCAACTTTTATTAAGTCGGGCACTTCAAGGTGATCAGACTTGATCTTCCTCATCACTGCTAGACAATCACAGCAGGGGACTGGGAGACTCTGATTGTAAGGGCCAACACTTTTTAACTAAAGCCACTATTGGATATATTCATCACTCAGTGGTGGGAAGGAGAGAACCATCCTGCCCCTTCTCTGCACATTACAGGGAAACTGAAAAGGCCACATACCTGTTTTATCTCCTCCCACATGAGCCAGCTTTTGAGGCGAGGTGTAACACCTCTGAAACACCCCCTCATCATACTGTTTTGGGAAGTAAGAAGTTTGCATCTGTTAACTTCCAGAAATAAGAGGTAAATTAAAGGCCACACACTAAGATAAGTGCAGACTGAGCTGGCTTGGTGCATTAATCACCTGGAGCTACAGCATTCAGGGTCTTCACATGATGGCTAAGGTTCAGTGAGATTTTTTTGCTAGGAGAAAACACCTCACAAAGTGAGAAGCCCATGGTTCATTAGCAAGGGGTTGTCACCTCTGTATGCTCCTAAATTAGGAGTACCCTGGGGATCAGAGAAAGTGTCATAAAGTAATTAAAGAAGGGACAATGTAATGTTGCATTACAAAGTAGCCTGCTGCAGGGCTATCACTGATGACAAGAAACTCACTGTGACATGAGAAAATTCACTTTCCACCCCAGCTGGGCCAGTGCTGCCTCTCACCTATTCACTATCTTTAATAACCAAAATGATTTCAATCTGTGTGTAGGCAAACAACTGGACTCCATGAGGCAGCAGAGGCCCAGTGACTATCCCGGTCCTTCAGCCCCATGACTATGTCTGTGACTGTCCTCAGGGGGCTGCCAGCAGGTGAGTTGGTTTCAGTACCAACAGACCCAAGTGAAAGAGGGCTGCATCGCCCTCACTGCTACCAGGGATGCGTGGTTGGTTGTTGATGGAAGAGAGCGTGACACCCAGCTTCCCCATGGCTTGGGACAGGGAGCATTCCCAACACAACCATGCAGACCAGTCTCTCTAAATCCACATGAGGGGTGCAGGGAGATAGGCAGGGATTACCTAGACGAAGTTGCCAGAAGATGATATGATTGATTAATAATTTGTACTTGTCTCACTGAGGATTGCATTTCACTTTGTGCATCAAAACATGTCTTTGCTTGACTATAGCAATGTTGTGACCTCAGAATGTTTCCCTCAGTCTTCACAGGGAAGTGCTGGTAAATGGTCTATTGGAGAAATACATATTAAGACTGTTCAAAGTATGTAAAACCAGGCAAGAGTGGGTGGCTTGTTCTGCAGGACAAACATGTCTCTGATTTTCTTCTCTCCATTTTTTCTGACACTCAACAGGGCTCTGCAATTCTGCAGACTCTACATGGGCTTGAAAGCTGAGCAAGATTTGTAGCTTGCACCAAATCCGAGACAACGTCTGTGAGAGTACTTGTAGGCAAATGTGTGTATGAGGCTCCTGAGACAGAGCCGAAAGGGAACTATTTTTCCGTGTAGCCTACATTGCTTTATCATACCCAAAGCCTAACACTTGGAAAGCTCATTGTGTAAACTGCTTTCTGTGAAGGCAGGTATCACACAGCATTTTATACAGTGCTGGGCAAAATTATCTTTAAGGATTGGGTCACTATGGTAACCACTTTTATCTCAGAATCAAAAAGTGGTTATGATTGTAATTAAAAATGTATGCTTTCTAACAAGAATTATGAGGAATTATAATTCATTTTCTGCTGCATACTGGAGTTATTTTTATTGCTCCCAGAGGCATCAGTGTCTGTCATAATTCAGCAATGCAACACTTCATGCAGAGAGACCATAACCTACTTCGAATGTACTGTCAGAAACTGTGGTCGATGACTTCAATCTCTTAAATACTTCAACAGACTCCACCAGAACACCAGAAATGTTTTTTATTCTTAGAGAGAAAAGCATTAGATAAACAAGGCCTCCTGAAAGCTTGCATTTCATCACAGCTAGCTGCATTCCTTGAGCCCAGTGATGTGGAGAGAGGGGTCCAGGTTGGCTGCTGTAAGCAGGTAACTGGCCACAAATTCAGATTTCCCTTCTGTCTAAGCAGAAGTTTTACTAATAAAACCCAACAGAATGCCACCACACAAACAAGCAAACAAAATTAAACAAGGTACAACCTCCCAGCTTTGATTCCTTGGGTGTTTTTGCCCATCACTTCTGTTCCCAGGACCATAGTCATGAATGGAAACCTTGGCAGACTGCTGTTTGCAGTAAATCACAAATAAATCACTGTGGCTGCCTTTAAAAACTGCAACATAAGTTATAGTTTTAGTTATAAGTTATGGTTTATACAGGAGCATAGTGCTCCATGTGGCTCTGACTGAGCCGGTGGCAAAGCTGGTTTTCAATTCAAGAGAAGCAAACCCATGCTTGCGATTAGGTGAGCTGCTCTGCCTGGCTCTGTCCACAGTGGCTTCATGGAGGGGAGAAGGCCCCTACTAATACAAACCATTTCCAAGGGGATAGCAGCAGGGTGGCCTCTTCCCTAGTCTGGGTCTGTCCCAGGCCAGGACACTTAGCAGGATTTTTGGCACTCATCCCTGGTATTCTGTTTTACTGGGGGCTACAGCCTATTCATTCTTCAGCTAGCACATTATGGAGCAAATATCTGCCTATGTTTTATGTAAATAGTAATGTAATTGTTTGCCTAAAAAATTCTTTTTTCCACTCTTTCCAAGAGGCAGGCAGAACAAATGTTTATTTTCCTAAAAATGTATAACTTTCAACATTATTTTGGGGGAGGGAGATTATTTCTCTGTAATAGTTGTGAATCCCCATGGACTCTTGATTTTTTTTCTCCTGAAAGTGGTTTTACTGCTCAGTGGCTGCAGTTATTCCAGCAGGACACTGAGCAAACATGTGTGCAGATGGATCCTGAGCAGTACACCCAGGATGATGACAGTGTTGCCCACAATAGCACAGACCCTGCCTGCATCTCGGGGCTGGCACAGGGATGCTCTCAGCACCCAGCTGCAGCCTTCCCTTCACACAGGATGTGGGCTTTCCAGATGAACCTCTGGCACCTAAAGAAGGTAAATACTTAATAATGGCCATAATAGAGTGAAGAAGCAAATGACTTCATTAAGCCTCGTGTAATAATTAGTTTAATCAGCTGAAGCGCAGCTCAATAGAGCATACTTCAGAGGTGGGTTGGCCAGCGTGCCATGCTGGTGGCAGTGGGAGGGATCTGCAGACCTGTGCTGTGGTGCTTCCCAGGCATGGAGGGACAGAGTGCTGGGGAGGCAATGTCAGAGGGATGCCCTCAGGGTGGGTTTCCCTTGCCCTGGCACAGCCCAGGGACAGGACAAAGTGCAAGGCAGGTTCTGAAGCAGGATGGAAGCCTGTAGCTTCGCCCTTGGCATCCATCCGTCAGCTCCACCAGGGAGTAGCAGTAATTTGGAGTTTCCCCTACAGGCTTTTCCCAGATCCTCTCTGGAGCTTCCCTGTTAGCAGCTCAAGCTAATAGTTCAGTCTCAAAACCCAGGCTGATGGCTGCTTTTATTTCTCTCTTCAGTTTTTGAATTATCTATTAAATTCCTTTTGTTTTTTCCTGCTGGAAAAGAGTCACAGCTAAGCTGCAGTTCAAGCTATACAAAAATGTCCTACTTCCCCAAGTGCAAGTGGGTTTTGCACTCATAATCGTTTTAATGTTGAGCAGTGTCTTCAAGTGTGGTATCTCTTGCAGAGGCTGGATCTCCTGCACTGTCATGTGTTGCTAACATCCTCCGCCATCCTCATCCTTCTAGTTTCAAGATGGCAGTTGTTTGCTGGCATAGCCCTACCCTTAGATACAAGAAATGAACTTGTCTGTGTTAAGGCTAAGGACTACGTTTTTGGTTTCCAGTGTAGAGTATCTGCAGTGTGAAAGGCTTGCCACCAAGGACAGGAATCATAGTCCCAGTCAGTGTGAGCCATGACTCCTTCCTTAATGAGCTGCTCCATGAATGGTGGAATTGAGACATGCTGCAACAAGCAGGACAAAACGATGCCTTAGTGCTACAAAACAGTGCACTTTGTGCTACAAAACAGTGCACTTAGTGCCTTAGGGCTGGAAGAATAAGAAAGGATGCTGAAGATCTTTACTCTGGCTGGGTATTGGGAACCGACCTCATCCTCCCTGCTCTCCTGGCAGCGCTTGGGGTCAGACACACAAAAGCCCATCAGAGAGGGTTTGGAGGGGAGGACTGCTGTGCAGCACTGTGGCTTCAGCAGTCCTCCTGCGGAGCTCCTAGGAGCCCTTGGCAATGATAACTACTCGAGATTGTGAAGGCTACCGCTATCAGAATGATGGCAAGCTTGAAGGAGCCTACTTCAGTCTGAAGTGCATTAGCATGCACAGTATGGGAGAGCCATAAACCAGCATGATGCACCCACATGTTGTGAAGTGAGAAACAAATCCTGTCATTTGAGCTGGGTACTGGGATGTAGCACTCCTCCATCTACTTCTTCAGCCAGAATTCATTTCCTCATTATCTGGAAAGAGTAAGGTGGTCCTTGCCCATGGGGCATCAGAAAGAAGGAAACGAAAGGGACGTGATGCAGAGATGCGCTCATGGGAAAGAAGGCATGGATGTGTCAGTTGCTGATGCCTCTGACAGATGTTACACATGAAAGGATGACTTGTGCTGAAAGGTATCTAAACAACCAGAACAGCCATTTGGAGATCCCTGGGCAAGTTTAGTCTTCAATCCCTGTAAAGCCACCCCATGAACCAAATGAAACAGATCATGGGAAGAAAGAAGGGTGTTAGGTACCACATGCACTGGAGGGGGCTGCTCTGCCCTGTAGCACCAACTGCGATGCTGTGTCCTCCCTTCCAGCTTCAACACAGGTAGTATTTTTCCCAGGCATGGAAAATAAACAAACAACAACAAAAAAACAAAACATCTCAGCAGCTTTTAAAAAATAAGATTTAATTTATTAAATTGCAATTTTTTTCATCCTGGCTTTCCAAGGTGAATTTGGATCCAGACATCCCTGCAATGCACTCAGCCTCTCCAAGCATGCAGCCCTGCATGATGCAAGGCCAGCAGCTCTCACTAAAGATGCCCACCTCCCATTACCCATTTTCTACACAAGCCTCACAGTGGAGGTGTCTGGGGCAAAGGGATGCTCATGCAGATGGGGAACATGCAAGGCTGCACCTCCCACACTCCCACCACTCGAGATGCCTTGTCAGCCTATGGGACCTCAGGTTGGTAAGCCCCATTTCCTTTACTCTCCCTACCCCCACCTCCTCCAGATCATTAACGTGAAAGAAGAAGGTCTGACAGAGCTCAGTCCAATGTGCGTGAAGAATAACTGCATCACTGAAAACGAGGGCTTTCTGTGGCGCAGCCCCATGGCTGGCTGGGACACTGGGAAGGCTGCTGCATCTTCAGTAAGGGAACTGGACACCTGAGATACCATGCTCCTCCATCCTACAGGTAGGGGTGATTCTTTAAACATTTCAAGTGCAAACTGGACAGTGATTATCTAGGCTTGAGCTATTTGCATGAATTGCTTGACATCCTGACTTGAATGGGGAGAGCAAGAGGGATGTGTGGGAAAGATGCAGCTGCGCCATGTGGGACATTCCTCCCCATGAAGCAAGCAAGGCAAGCTCTCTGTCCTCCAGACACTGAGTCACTTCCACTGCGGTTCAGGCAGCACCAGGCTTTTCTCTTTCCCTAATCCATAAATACCACTCAGGTATTTCAGTGTCATATTCTTACATTCCTAAAGCAGGTCTTAGCCCTGCTCATGGGTCAGGAGCCTAATATGAGATGACAGAAAGCCTGACATCACTTCAGGGGGTTTTAGATACCGTCTAAATAACGTGACTTCAATGAGATGCGTGCACAAGAAAACCACAGCGTGGGCTTCTCTTTTCCTTTGTCCTCATTGCTTCTTCTGCAGATTTACAGTCTTAAAGAAACTTTTCCCCAATACCTACTGTAGCTTGAATGTTTCCTTGCCTGTGTATAACAAAAAAAAAAAAAAAAAAAAAAAACAAAAGAAAAAACAACCAAAACCCCTACAAACAAACCAGGACAGTGGTGCCAGCAAGGCCAAGCCATGGTCATGCCTTGCAGAAGCTTGTGCTTCCCCAGGCAGCAGGGCAGGAATGCCAGGCAAAGGGCTGGTTTTAGCAGGATGGGATGCCCAGGTCTGTAAGCAACTCCTGCAACAAGATGTTGCACAGCAAAACCCATTGAGGTCACATAAGGGCACGACTCATGGGCAGGCACTGGTGGGTTTAGGGCTATCAACAGCAGCAGACGGAACATGTTTGGACACCATCCTCTCTGCCTGTGCCCAAAGCCCATCTGCAGTTTCAGTCATTGCTGTAGCACCTTTACAGACACAGTCTGGACTTCTGTTGCCAGAAAGCCTGGGCTGTGGGCAGCCAGGTGCTGCCTTTACGGCCATGGGCATTAACATCATCCTGAGACTTGCTTAAATTACACATTCAGGCTGTTTTTTTAGAGAGCAGTCACAAGCACAGGCCTCTTTCAGCACCTTTTATTCAAAGGTAGATAGTTGAAAGACTCTTCCCACTTTGTAGATGTGCTCTTGCACTTAGTGATGGGAAGCGTCATTGTAATCACCTTAGTGATGTTTTTGCTGAGGCTTAGAAAATTTAGTCTCCTGCTGTCTTACCTTTGCCCTAATCTACTCTGACCAGCACAAGTAGTCTCTGCCTCTTTGCTGAATAAATGCAACAGGAAAGGGAAGAGAAACCCTTTGGGAATCTGCTCCTTCACAAAGGAAAAGAAAAATGGATGCATTCTGACAAGGGGCTGCAATCGGTGGTCAGAGCAAATTGTGTGTGTCTCTCATAGGGCAAGGCACTGGTGGCTGCTGTTCATCCTCTCTGGCCTCCTAGAGCAGGGATGGGAGCCACAGGGATGCAGGGGCACATACACAGCTGGGAATTACAAAATCTAATAATGGTTCCTGTAATATGCTATAGGAAGTGTATCTCTTCATGCATGCTGCTGCCACCCCGGCCGCATGCTGGGCTCCTGTTATGTTGAAAACTGCCTTTTTTGTTATCTAGGAGGAGCCAACAGGATGTAAGTGGATAGATCATCGATCTCTGATGTTTATGTCAGTGCTGATTTTAAGACGTTTAAAACTCACAAGGATTATTTCATCTGGTTGCATCAGGGCAGCTCCCAAAGTCCCTACGTCCTTCTGCAGCGAGTCACTGCTCAGACCTGCTGCCTGTGAGGACTGGCCCTGTTTAGTGTTAGTGCTGGAGCATGGATAGGGGAACCATGGTTGTTTAGACTCGACAAGTCAGATCAAGAAAGCTCTGAGAGGAGTTTCCAGCAGGAGTTTACACCAAATGCTGCTGCAGATGGATTTAGCTCTGCTCACCTGCTGCAGTGTGCTCCCACTATTTCTCCAGGTGACTGGACTGCTAGGGCTGTGACGGTGAGGCATAGAGAGAGATGCAAATTACCATGCTCAGGAGCCAAGATGAATGCAGAAGAAATAGCTGAAAATAAATTTTGCACAATCTGAGCTACCCATTTAAAAGGTAGCGATGGACTGATATTGCTGGGTAGCTGAGTACTTGTCAACTTCCAGGCAAGCCATTTCTGTAAGTGACCATGAGGGCAGCAAAGGTAGGAGCTATCATTATATATGGGTAAAAACCCCAGTGATCTGTGGGATCTTTGTACTCAAATCTGAGTGACAATTTGTCACTGCTCCAGCAGAGTTTGCACAGAAACACAGTGCAGCAGCTACATATTTACTTAACGGAGTCTGTTCTTTGATTTGAATTTCATTAGCTATTCAATGGGACTTACAGAGCATCAGCCTGCAAGCCTGACAGTCTGTGAACATGGGGTTTGAACTTGCTCCCCTTGTACAGCCAGTTGTAAAGGTGCTCAGGAAAGCACCCTGGGCTGTCTCTGCTGGCACTGATGATGGTGTGCTGGTCCTTGGTGGCCATGGAGCCTGTCTTCCACCCCTCTGCACTTTCTCTAAGCCAAGCACTTATCCTTTGGGTGATGGGAATACATTTTAGTCAGCTTTTTCTAAATGCTGGAGCATTCACAAGAGGCTTCCTATTCTACAGTTTTTCAACCGTTACATGTAGGGGGAAAAAAGCCCCAACCTAAATCATATCCTGCAAATGGCTTCAGGAAACTACTTATTGGTCTGGTTCCACCTCATATAAGAAGGAAAATGAGTGCACCTGGGTTTTTGCCCCTGCTTCTGGAGAAGTGAGTTATGTTATATTTGCTACCGCTGTTTCATTTGCCCAAGCTTTGGGCAAACAGCCTGGCAACTACTGAATATGCCAGAGACCCAAGGCCCCAGCTCAGTTGTTCATCCTACTTTATAAAATCATTTAATAGGAAATAATTTAAGCATGGACTTAAGCACATTGCTGTATTGGGACTCTGGGGCAAAACCTGCTGGATTCAGTTCATCTGAAGCAGATATTTATCAGGGGTTAGGCAAAGCCACAGATGCTTTGCCTAAAGTATTTCATAAACAACCTGTTGATGATAACTTGGACACCAGCACACAGGCATTTTGTGAAACAAATAAGGATCAACCAGTATTGTACTGGATGAGTCATATGGGAGAGGGGAAAACTGGCTGATTTTGCTCTTTTTAAGGCAGTCGGCCATGCGGTTGTGAGCGCAAATGGAGGAGAGCCAGGCAAGAGCCAACCACAGCAGAGACCATGATGGCCAGCTATTCATTTTGGAGGAAAATTGGCAGCAAAAGGGATCTGGTCAGCCTTAAGCTCTGGCAGCGTTAGTTCTAATTTTGTTGATCTGACTCCTTAATTAAACAGTCACTTTATGGGGAGAAGCATCGGCTGTGTGGTAGCAAAAGGTGGAGGCTGCATCCCAATTCATCTAATTCTTCTGAATACCACCAGCTGCTGTACCCCAGCCATTGGATAATTTTGCCTCTAGTTTTCAACCTGCATCCAGGCATTTTCCTTTTCCTAAGGGACAGCTTCATTCCTTTTCTGGACTTACTTTGGGCTATAACGTGGCTGCATTTCAATGCCTCTTATGAACCCCATATTGAAGGCAAGCATAGTAAACATGTGGGAAAACAGCTATAGCTTTTTTCATGTTGAAGATCTTGTTTCTTTCTCCCTGTGCCTGGGGCTTTCTCCAGGTCTCAATCCTGCAGCATCTCCATCCCACAGTGCTCTTCAAAAAGGATAAACCTCAGACATATGAGAAACAGAGCTGCATCTACATCACCAAGATGCAATGTTGGGCCTATATAATTTTAAAGCAACATTTTGGGAAGTCTTCTCTATGGTTGGCAGTGAAAATATGACTGACAGGGCAGGACTGGGATTGCCTCTATGGATGGGGTTACCAAGGAAAATGGTCAACTGGAAAACTTGGAAGCTGACCTTCTTAAGGGCATACAGCAAACTCAGAGCCACTAGTGGGAGAGTGCAGGGATGGATTTTTCAGATCCCGAGTGCTTGGTTTCCATCAGTTGGATCCATGAGTTGGTTTCCATGAGTTGGCTCACTCGTTGGGAATCTGAGGCTTCTTGTGTGAGTTGCTCCTCAATGGGGAAAGGCATCCACATCCCAGTGAAACTTTAAGCAATAGGTACATGCATCTGCCTGCACACGTGTGATGCATGTGCACACAGTAAATTCAGCAGTCTGCCCTCCATAGTAGCTGATGTGATTGCTGATGTGCATAACCAGTGCTTCTCGCTGACTACTGTGATTTTGGGGAAGGAAAACCAGATTTGCAAAAATGTCCATAGCAGTGTGCTTGTGAGGACTGTGGGCCGGCAGCGACGTGTGAGCACACAGACAGCACTCAGAGCTATTCTGGATCTCGTGTTTGGCTTCTGTCTTAAAATCAATTAAATATCTCTTCATCATGCCTGGCACTTGCCCGAGGACGGCTCAGCTGCAATGTTCCCAGGACGAGCTGTGTGCCTTGTACCTGGCTTGTTTTTCTGGTGAGTTTAGTAGGACTTCTGCCTAACCAACACCTACAGCTGACCTTTAAGGGGGCAACTGGCTTCAAACACCCCAAATACCATCAGGTCCTTCCCTGCAAGCTGCCACCTCACTGTTTAAGTCTAGCACTGTTGGCTCCTCACCCCATAAATGACACTGTCTGGCTTAATAGGATTATAACACCATCCTCTGAGGATGGACTTTTATTTTGTCTTAGAGGTTTATAAAGTACTGTGAACTCTGTACTCAAGCTATTGCAGCAACTCAAGGAGAATAAAAGTGCCTTGCAGTAAGGAGCCTGGTACTACAAGTGGGGAAATCCTTACCCCCAAGGCCACCCGCTCCTGCAGAACTGCTGCTTTAGCTTGCTGCATCTTGTGCCACTTTTAGGTGGTGTGGTTGGTAATGACTGCTGTAGCGACTTTGTGTCAAGGGATGACTTTATTGAGATGCTTAATCCTCAGCAGGCACCATGCAATGTGACATGCAGTTATGTCTTGGAGGTAATAAGCCCGCATTGATGTTTTACTGTGCTGTTAACCCTCGGTGTGATGAGGTATTGCAAACATTTATCTTCTGCTCCGTTGCTGATAACACACCCTCCTGCTTGGAGCTGTCTTGCCAAAGCAATGACTGATACAATGCAGGAAGGAGCTCTCGTCTCATGGCCATGGTGTTTTGTATGGCTCTTATTTTCCACACTTGTGGTTCTGCCTTTGTTCCAGCTCCGTGGACCCTCACAGCAGAAAATGAAGGCTCAGGACACAGCTGCAGGACACACCATGGCCTTGCTTTATGGTCATGCCTTGCTGCTGCATAGATCTCCTAAGGTCTGTTACTTTTGTGGCTGTTCCTGCCTCTTTTCTTTGTTAGGCTTAAGGCAGAAAAATAACAAAGAGGATCATGGCTTTCTGTAAGGATTTACATTTACAGTCCATCAAATATTGGCATAGCTCCCCAAAAAGCAGGATAGAGACACATTTGGATCACTCTATGAGACAGTTCTCATGTTGGAAGTCTTTATACAGTGCATGTTGCACCTTCTTGATTCGTCCTTGGACGGTGAAATCGGTGGAGTTTTGACTACATTTTAGTGGAGGCCCAGGATCACATGCATTTGGGTAATGACTTGTGTAAGCATGGAATATTTTCACTACTATGATTTTGGACAACTGGGGAACTTATCACAGGAATTAGAAGCTACTACTGGGACGTGATCCAGTTTTACACTTTAAGTTTGGATTGACTGAAGTATGAAAAATTAAAGCTGATGAAAACAGCCAAAAAATTTAAGGTATCACCTTTATCCTGATTGTGTCATTACAACACTCAGGGCTTTGTAGCTTACAAGCCTAGAGCTCATCTTATGGAAACTTCAACGGCATGTCACTCTTGGGAAGTCACTGCTATGGCTGCTCCTATATCTCCTCCCATTCCCTCCTTCCCATCCCACCTTACTGGTAGCCTTGAAGTTGGATCACAACTTTTGGGCAAGGATGTGTGGGTATTTGGATGGCAGCTGATGGAAAACAGGCACTGGGGTTGTTGATTTTTAAAGGAGGCTGCTCACTCTACAAACTGATGCACTGCTCATCACCGCCTTTCTTCTAGCTGTGGCTATGAGGCTGGGTTTGTATTGTAGGGAAGCAATGCTGTGCTGGGACTAACACCACGCTGCTGGCATCCTCTGCACTACAGCACCACTCAGCCTTGTGTTCAGGGGTTATTCACAGGGAGACGGCGAGGGCTGATACCCACCTTTAATACCACCACATCCAGCCTTTGGATGACCTTCAGTAGTTACAGGGCTCTGCCACTTTCATTGTTAAAAAATGGGTTTGCAAATGAAGAGGGCAGGTTGCTAAGCTCTATTCCAGCACTATCCACTGTGTGGCAGAGATGGTGCTTGCAAAAGGTCCTAAATCCTGCGGGAGCAGCTGCCAGAAAGCTCACCATGCAGAACGCTGACCAAGCAGAAATGCAGTGTTCATCTTGCACTGAGAAATTCCTAATGCACTGAAGATACAGTATTACAGTACTCATCCCTTTTTAATCTATGAGGGGAAGCAACGTGGGTTATCATACGTGATAACATCCACAAGCTGAATTACAAAGCTGTCAGCTGTGGGACACTGAAATGACAGCCCTTTAAATTGCTGTCAGGCTCTTATTGAACATTTGTATCAAAGCACTCATTTTAGCCTCAGGAAGACAAATTCAGTGAAGAACCCCTGGCATTTTGTGCAGTGGGGCTGGGGATGCACTTAAGACATCTGATGTGTACAAGTGCAAACGAGCTGCCTAATCCAGCTCCAATGGGAATAGCCTGGCTTCTCACCAGCCAGAGGAGGTTTGGCGCAGTGTGGCAGAGCTTTCCTTGTGCCTGCTCATAGCCGTTAAGTCTCCATTACAGGAACACTGAATTCACTCTGCAAATGAAACATAATGTTTCCTGAGGAAAATAAATTAAAGGGGGGAGAAGCATCAAAACAAAAAGAACCCTTCGCACTGCAATAGCACTTGCAATTAAGAGCAAAACAGAATAGAAAGCTCTGAACCTTGACTTTGGGCAGGAAGAAAAGGCCCTCTCTAGAGCCCCAGGTTTCTGTAGGCACAGTGTGGCGGCTGCTGTCTTCGCTTTACATCAGAGCAGGAATGCTGTTGTTTCGCCCCTGGTATCAACAGAGCTTGCCTGGTAAGTGGGTGGGGTATTGGGATTTATATTATAGAGAAATTCAGGAAAGATTCAGTTTTTTGTGGTTCTCTTTTTCTCCCGACAAAGCTTTTGAAAGTCCACTGGGGACCCCTAATGGGCTTCATCTGCTGCTGAAGCACATGCTTCAAAGCCAGAGCTGCACAGCTTCTTTAGCCATCTAAGGGTTTGATCATTCCAATGGGCTTTTATTACAGGCAGTAACGCTCTCTTCCCCCTGCCAAAAGAAAAGTCATCTTTCTGGGAAGCTCTCAACAATTTTGGTGAAACAACATTTTTACAATCAGAAAGCACAGCAGCCACGTCAAACAGGGACACCCCTGGAGATGCTTTGTGCCACCTCTGTAGTGTGTAAGATCCCTTCATGCCCTGAACCATGGAAGCATAGCAGACACATCTAACTTGCCCAATGGAAAAGTCTGCAGAAAAAAAGTGGTTAGAAGCCATGGTTGCTGCAAAAGGCACTGGGAGGAATAACCCCGTGGGGATTTTTAAGGACATCAGTGGCAGATAGGCAGGCGTTCAGCCCTGCATAAACTCCCACTGCCTAGTCCCTGTTCCCACACACCTCCCTTCACTTCTTTCCCCCCAAAATCTCTGCTGCCCAGCTTCTAAGGCCCACACCCAGCTGGACAGCCTCCATGACCAAAACCCATAGTCGCCCTATTGCACTCAGCCAGGGCCAATGGGAACTGCTGCCTTCATGGAGTTTTGCCCTGGTTTCCTGGTGCCTTTGCTGCTGGGGCCGAGCAGGACACATAAATACTGCAGTCTGGTTTAGGGGGTTTTATTGCTAACCCCTGGGGTCAGCTTTCCTCCCTCCTATCACAGAAATGTGCTGTCTTTCCCAGACCAGCATTAATATCATCCTACTTTTTCCTCCACAGCCAAATCCAACAGCAAGGCTCATTACTGGGAGTGGGTGGCCACACCAAACCCACCCAAAGTTTGGGCAGAAACATGTTAGAAATGCAGTTGGAGTCAGTCGCCCTCTTCTCTTTCACACCTCCATCCCCAAACCCAACTAAATCAGAAATATCCGTGCTTTCTAAGTGGCTTCTAACATAATGAAAGTCAAATAGAGTGATGAAAATGGAGCTGATAACTGCAGGTTTTCATCACTGACTCTATGCTACATGTCTTGTTCTGGGTGTTTTGCAAAGAAGTAAGGGTGCATGGAGAGGCAAGGATGGGGTTGTGGGGTTGTGGGGTTGTTTAAAGCAGTTAAATTGCCTCCAATTAGCAACAAAACTGTAGTCAAAACATAATGTGAGGATAATAAATTGATATTTGCATAGTGGAAATGCTACCAAAATGTACTTCAAATAAACTGAATTAGATTATAATTAGAGCTGTGTTTTGGGAAAGAAAATCCTTCTAATTGCCTGTGTACAGGCAGTGCCAAGGAGGAAAGGGCTGGCAGCTGCCAGGGAGGTCCAGCCAGCACCACATGGAACCAGTGCCCCACAACTGGGGGCTGTCCCCTGGGGAGGGGAGAGGGTGTTTGCATCCAGTGGGAGCTGGCATAGCCCTGTCGAAGCAGGTTAGTGAAGGAAAAGGGACAAAAGGAAGGAGGAATGTGAATGCACACACCTGTGGCTCTCAACTGCAAAAACATGTTTTGTGGGATTAGACTGAAAGGAAATCCAGGGGGAAATTGTACAGACAGCACTTAGGGTGGGAGACATTCATGTGGAAAGCACTGGATGATAGGTCTCCTCTTGTATCAGACCATGTGAAGGAAGCTACAGCTGAGATAAAGAGAAAACATCATATTCCAAAACAAATTTTTCTGAGAAAGTGAACAAAAGAACAGGCCAAATGAGTGACATGCTGATGTTACCCCTTGCCCCTGAAGGGAAGGCAGCATGAACCTGGAGGCCGACTTGTTGCCTGGTAGCTGAGAAGTCTCACTGTCAGTGTCAGTGCCCATTTTGGTGCATGGTAATGACAAGGTTCAGGTGGGAAAATCAATCAGCACACAGAAACCCACCTTGCTTGCTTTGAGGGGGGGACAGAAAAAGGTCCTGTGAAATACGATGACCATACTCACTGGGGCCCCAGGATATTCACTACTCAAATACCCATGTTGGTATGCATGGTGCTTGCTGGGATAGTGCCATACACCGCACCTGGGCAGCTAACAGCATCATCCTGGAGCCGATGGTAATGGGGAAGGGGTGTGAATTCAGCCACCACCTATTGCTGGGAGCAGCAGGTTGGTACAGCTCTCCCTGACTATGCTTCTATGCCCTCTGACACTGGCTGCAGTGGGTAGGGAAGGTGGAGAAAGCAAGGAGGATGACTTGGGGGTAGAGGAGAAGTGGCAGCAAACACCCTGGGTCCAGATTTCAGTGGGGATTTTGGGACAGCTCCTCACACCATTAGCCTCATGAATGCTGTTTTGTGGGGTCAAATACAAGGTTTCCTGTTCACAGGCACAAAAGGAGGATATCACAGCCCTGAAAAGGATGCTCAGTGCACTTATGTCTCTGTATGCAAGACATATAGTATAGGTCTACTTCCCAAATCAAGAGCTACAGCTCGTGTGTGTTTACTGTAGAAGAAAAAAAAGCAGGCCTAAGACATGATGCAACGCTAGCCTCATGTCAAGGGAAACAATCTCTTGTGAAGGGCCCTGGCTCAGGGCCCCAGCCTGCAGCCGCTGTAGAGGCCACGGAAATAAGCTCCTTTTGGAGCTGGCAAACGTTATCTTGCTTTTCTGCTTGAGGGGGAGGGAAGAGAGAAACTCGCCTGGTGCTCTGCTCTGCTGCAGGTCTTGTGGTACCAGGTTTAATAAAGGGATGTGTAGGAGGCAGCACAGAAGGGAAAGAGAAATGGAAAGCAGGCGGGGGGAGCAGGCAGCTGCACTGCCAACAGACATCACTGGTCTGCAGCAGGGGCTGCCAGGGACGAGCTGGGGAGGCAGGAGGATGTCCAGCCTCAGCCTCCTCTGCTCTGTCCTGTCCTCTTGGGAGGAAGAAGCAGAGCTGGCCCCAAGGAGCTGACAGCCAGGCAGGGCAGAGGCAAAGCCTGACCATTCCTTGCTTAACATCTGCTAAGAGGCCCTCAGTGTGCTGTGTGCTGCCATGTTGTGCCTGGGGGTGCCCCACAGGGGTTGCCAGCATTGCCCTAAAAAGATGCTGAGGCTCACACCCAGGAGAGGACGCAGACATAGGAGCCTAAGCAAAATTCTCCATGTTTTTGTCTATAAATCACAGTGCACAAGGAATTATTGGAAACCAAAGCCTGGTCTCTGCCACAGGCTTGCTGTCCCATTTGCTCCCTCAGCAGCAGCCCTTGGGTCTTGGGCTCAACAGTGTGGCCTCAGGCAGTCAGTGGGAGCACAGAACCTCATGTAATGCAACAAGTGAGACGGATAATTATGGTAAGGAAAAAAAAGAGATTGCAAACCAACAAAAGCAGCCCTGGGAAACAATTTTATTGCTAACAAAATGCTATGGATCTTTGTTTAGTGAGTGCACTTCCCGTGAAATGCAACTGCTCCCACTGTGGTTTTAAACTGAGACCACCATGAAAATGAAGGCAGTTTCCATTAAATTGAATTACTTTTCCCTGAAACTGGCATGGCAGTGGTAATGTTGGTAAAGAACAATAGCTATTAAGTGAGGGCATTATTTATATTTTCTATTAAATCACTGTTATTTCTATTACAAATGACATCATGCATGCATGTCATGCTGATTTACAGTGATAAAGCCTCAGTTGTGATCATTTACTGCAATGCATAAGCAGAGCATGAAATCCACACGGCACAAATGCACAAGCAACACTGCATCAAGCTCAAATCAATATTTGGATCTAATTTAGTATTACCAGATCTGTTGGTGCAACACTAGTGGTGCTTTTTCAATATCGCTTGTAAGCCCATCACCATTGTAACGCTGAAGGCTCCGTCCCTCCTCTCCCCCACCTTTCCAGTGCTGTTCAGAAGTGGTGAAACAGGACGCAAAATAAGAAGGAACAGAAACACATCACTGCCACTGATCTGACCACGAAGATGCAGTGCAAAGCAGATGTAATGTCCAATGAATGACTCAAATGCCCGAAGGCTAGACCCTCAGCAAGAAGAAAGTGGGGTTGCTAAGTACAGGAGTCAGCAAGGCTGGACAAGCATCGGCATTGCAGGAGCTGTTCAGGATAGGTTTCTGCTCTTGAGGATGTGTTCCAAAAGCTGCTGAGCTTCCTGGAGGCCATGGGCTGCTGCCACACTGAGGAGTTTCTCCACTTCCCTGAAGGACATGAAAAGCTAGGAGGTTTGATTCATCTCTTGCTAAATTTTATTTACCCAAGTTTTTAAAAGAGGACCACAGCTACTGGGTCTGAAAGCATCTGTGGATTATCTGGTTCTCTGCCTGGTTTTCCCTGTGGTCTGAGTATGTATATTTTCGGCTTGGTGATTTTGTTGTCTTAGTAGAGATGCATTTGGAACTCTTGAAAGTCATACTGGTTTTACCACTCAATACCTGAGTCTGGCTGATCACACCATGTGCAGCAGAAACAAAACACCATGGCTTCAACTCAAGGGTTTGCACAAACACTGTGTTTTCTTAGTCTCAGGTAGCTTAAGACTGCTCTCTCCAACCTCAATTTTAATACTTGGAGTAAATGCAAAAAACTTCAAACAATTAAGAAACAAACAAACAAACACACAAACAAGTCTGTGTTCCACTATGATGGGAACCCATTGGTTGTTTTAACATCACTTAGCCTCAGGATGAGTCACCACACCCATACAAAGCACAGGGCAAGTTTTCTTTGGCTATGGGCCTTGCTGGGAACTTCTCATTGACCTCACCGGACAGGAAGAAGTGCAAAAGGAGACTCACCAAAAAAGAAAGACAAGCCTTCATAGCAGAAAATTTACCTGTGGCTTCAATATCTCTCTATACACCAGTATGGGTCTTCTCGCTTGCCTCAACTGGGAAACCACCAATGGAAATGCATATGTAATCAGACCACAGTTATTTTAAGTACTGTGTCACCTAATTCTTAACATTTCATTGGGCCAACTGTTTGGACTTTCAGTTTGCTTGCCACAGGCATGGCTGCACTACTGACAACATGAGGAGAAGGCATTAGAAATGCTGGAATAGCTTCATTTATGGAGTACCTACAGCACTAGGTTCCCCTCCTCCCCAGGACAAGTTAGGAATGCAGCTGTAATGGAAAGGAAGAGGAATAGTTCAGGTTACCCTTCTTCAAGTGCCACGGTCATGTTTCTGAGCGCCGCCACCGCAAGGTTGAAGGAGGAGTGGGGATGGCCCTGCCCCGCAGCCTGCCTACATGGGAGAAGAGAGAAGCAAAGAAAGCGGTAAGCGAAAGAAGAGAAGAAGAAAACCTGAGTTTGAATGTTCTGAAGCAAGGTAAGAGCAAAGAAGGAAAAACACCTGTATAAATCAGGGTCCTGAAATCTGACCCCATTAAAATTTTCAGGCCCTGACTTGGGAAACATCTTCATTCAGAAACATATCAAGGTTTGAGCATTTCGCTAAGCAAGGATGTCCTTAAAGATGCCTTCCTGGTACACAACCTCTACTGTCAAAGGCAAGCTTACTTCAGCCCTAAAAATCCTGTAGCTTGATGCTGTTGTACACCTTGAGCAGGCACAGAGGAAACATCCAGTGTGCCCTGCCTCTCCTCCCACTTTCTGGGTAGCACAGTAACTTTCCACATCCTTCATCCTTCCCGTTTTTCAGCAGGAGCAGGAGGATGCAAGCCCAGGCTCCCACCACAACTGTAACCACAGCAGGTACCACAGTAAATGCTCATGCTGGGCATGTCTGCCTTGCTTACGTGGCAGAAACCTCTTGAGAGCATGTGCTGAGAGCAGGAAATGAATATGCTGCTGTAACTTGGTTTTACACTGCCTCATCAGCTCCTGGCGCTCTCCCCACCTGCGCCTGCGCATTTCTCCCTGTGGCTGCTTCTGCGGTTCGAGCCTCCCCAAAAGGCTGTACAGCAGCACCAGCAGCTTTCTGCACTCTCACCACCAATATACTTACTTTCCTCATGCTGACTGAAGAAGCAGTAATAGCAGATGGGGAAAGCAAAGCAAAGCATCTGACCCCCAGTGAAAAGTCAGGAGCTCCTGGTCTCCCTGCTGCTGCCCCACACAGCTCCCTCACCCAGCACAAGACAGCTCAGCACAGGTCTCTCCTCAAAGCACTGCCAACTCTTCTTCCTCCTCCCTCATCATAGCAGCCTTTCCCGAGCAGAAGGCAATTTCCCATGGGAGGAGTGGGGTTTGGGGGTTTTTTTGCATCTCACCTGAACCAGTACATGGCCATGACCTCATTTTTTTCCACTCCAGCTCCTGGGTATGAGAAAAGGGAGCAAAGTCACAGTTAGGATATAAAGTACAAAGTCTGAAACCCAGCAGTGTGGTGGTGTACCACACAGAACAGAGCTACATTGTGCTTCTGTCTTATACCCGTGCGTACACTGGCAGCAAGTTAGCCACAGCTTCAGAAATATTACCTTGCAAATACCTCTGTCCCAGGATGTGCTGGGCATTGGGGTACCCCAGCCGAGCATACATATGAGCCACATGGAAATGGAAGTCCTCGTAGCACAGTGGGATGTAGAGCAGGAGGAGGCTAGCAGTGATTACAGCTGCCAACTGTAGAAGAGAGGAGCAGTCGTGATGCAAGGAGAAAAAGAAGCTGAGGACCAGCTTCAGCAAAGATTTAATGTGAGGTCTGAAGCCTCCTGAAGCTATTCCCCACAGAGAAATGGGAAAGATTCACACAACCACAGAAAATCAAAGTTGCCTTTGATAGAGAGCTGGTTCCAGCATACACTGAAGCCAGCAGAAAAAGCACCACCACCGACTTCAGCAAGCAGCTGACCTGAGTTACATCGCCTTTAAGCTCTGCTTTCCTTTGCTCAGCAAAGGAAACTACACTCATTTCATGTTCTAGTGATCCTCTTGAAGAAAAGAAAAACTAAAAATCATAAGGTGCCATCAGGCTTTTACAGGCAATTCATCAAGGAGGCTTGTCAGAAGGAGTTCATTCCCTGGGCAGCCAGGTCCTCAAGCCCGCCACTGCCCATCACCAACTGCAGCATTGCCATACAGATGTGAACACTCTTTTGTGAACATCCCTTTTTCATTCTGTGTTCCAGTGAGGACAAGTCACAAACATCCACACCTAAAAGGAGAATAACCTTGGGTCTGAAACTCTTCTTGCACCCATGGTATAAATCAGCAAAAGGCCTGATGTACTGCACCAGCAGGGAAACAAAGATGAGAGACCAGAATTGGGCTGTTTGTTTTCTGATGCCAAATTGGATTTTCTTTGCTCAGTGAGCTAGCTATTAGCTTCCAGTGAGAGGATCAACTGCATCTTGGTGGGGTCACAGATCGCTGACTGGGGAAAGAAGAGCAGGGTTAGGAAAAGGCTGTAGAAGTCCTGCACAGAGCCTCCTGCTCGCACAATTTACCAGGATCCCTTTGCCTCCCCATAAGGGAAAACAGCACATCTCACCATTGGCACTGGCACTACAGAAGGTAAAACTCTTCCCTACTGCATAGAGAGACGGAGGTCAGATATAGTCATGGACTGAAGACATGGGCCTTTGAAAACAACACCAGAGGGAAGTGCAGATCAGGTTTCTCAATGTGACCCTGTGCTTGGGTCTGATGTTCACAGGGGATGTGCTGAAGAGCCTGCAGGCTTTCTGCTCACCACTGTCCCCCTCTTGCAGATGCAGGAGCAGAGCAGACACAAGCAGCCCCATTTCAATGGGCAAGTAGGAAACAAGACCTGAGGCTCAGCCAGGTGACCATGGCTGTCACAGAACAAGCACTTTTTCATCTGGGAATAATTTATTAATACAGATACTCATGAACAGTGGCTACAGTGCGTACATAGGTTTGTCACCATGCCACGCTTGGAATGAGCCAAGGGGACGAGAAGCAGCTGAAAAGGATGACAAGACACAAAAGCTTTAACAGCCAGGGGCTCCTCTAGCCACTATAGATAGTTTGATGAGACTGCATGAGTGCAAAAGCCAGCTCCCCTTCATTGGGGGGTATGGCACATGTTGTATATGCAAACCTTTGCAAAGCAAATGGCACATTTAGGTCCTGATCTGCTTCTCAGCTGTGCTTAGAGCTGAAGGGCGGAAGTGGTGTGGTGATGGTGGGGGCTCCTGCACCCACACACATCACAATCAGATGAAGCAACCACAGGAGACAACAGGTTGCCAAGAGCTTGTTATCTCCTAATTGGGACCCAGGTCATAGTTCAGGCCCATCTCTAACAGGGATTAGTGAATGCTGAGGATTGAATGAGCCTAGTTAGCTAATTAGGCTAAGCAGATAAAACAGGCAAATAATAATGACATGCAAATGCCCTGGCATTTTATTTTCTGGTTGATGAACTTGGGGATGTAGGAAAGACTTGATGCTCTGTTTAAAGATCCCAAAATTTAGCCAATGCAATGCCATTGCTCAAACACAAATGATTCCCAGATGTTTTAACAGGAACAGTTCTCTTGTAATGCAATGGGGACCTGTGGAGCCTGAAAGCACTGATGGGTATGTAAATCCCTGTAAGCCAGTAGCAAGTTCAAGAGGAAGTGCAAGTCACAGATGAATCTGGTTATTGCTGAATGCTTTTGCTCTCATTTAAGATGAGGAAATGATACTCCTGAAAAAATTTATGATGGCTAGAAAAATAGTAAGTGCTTCTTGCTGGAGACATGGCTGATGTTAAGGTCTAGCTCAGGCAAAGCTGAGCGCAGAACTCTGGTGACGGGCAGCATTTCTGAAGCAGAGCAAAGGCTGCTGATTAAGAGAGTGGTTTCACATAGTGACCATGTGCTGCCTAATGCTGTCACTGTGCTATTTTGTCGCTGTTGCAGTGGCTGGGGCTGGACTATGTTATGGAATGTTACAGAAGGTTGCAGGAGATAGGGTGCACAATGCTGCGGGTTCTTTTATGGGTGCAGATTTGGGGACTGCTCACAGCAGTGGCATCTTCTTTATGCTCCATGCGAAGCTACCTGAAGACTCAGGAAAGGAGTGAGAAATGTGGGGTTTAGGAGGAGCTGTTTGTATTGCAGTTCTGGTACACCCAGTACACATAACAGCAAATAAATGACAGTCTGTTTCTAAATGAAAGGGGGAGAGAAATTGGTGGGAAAAATGCTATAGGTCACAGAGGAGACCTCTACAGACAGGCTGCGACCATACACCACTGTCATGGGTGTGAATGCTCCCTGTGTGACATCACCTCTCCACGGCGATGTCCATGATGATCAGACATCTGCTGCTGGCAGCCCCTGTCCTCACTGCTGTGATGACACTGTCCCTGGCTCCTGCAAGACGGGTGGTGGGGGAGCTGCCGGATGTCTGGTTTTTGTCCCAGGCTGGGTTTTGCAGAGAGGCTTGTACTTTTGCACTTGTGTAGCCATTGTCAGATGTGGCAAGTAAGATCTTACAAATGCCAGCACTGGGGACTAAAGGCACAGTGTACCAGCAGTCCCCAAACCAAGAGCTCCTCAGACATCCAAGCTGGGCAATAAGCATTAGTCTACCTCAAATGCACAAATGTGGAGAGCTTGTTGCATTGCCCCACGCAGAGGAGGGAAATGGACTGCTGAAACCACCTTTGCTGATGAACCCCGCTGTTCATCCCACCCTTTTCTTCTATAGTAACTCATTCTGAAACTGCTTTGCGTGTTTCCGACCTTGTATCGTTGGGGCTGCTCTAAAGCAAGAGGAAGCCCAGAGGTATGGAATGAGCTATGCTGAACTGACAGTGAGGGAGTCAAAGCAGCCTGCGTATACATATTTAATATGCATATGCATATTAAGTTTCCTACAGCAGCTTTGGCATCTTGCCTGCACCATCACCCATGTGCCAAAGCCAATCAGGATCAAAAAAGTGATCAAGGGGGATGCCTAAAAATCCCACCCATAACGACTGTGCTGGCAGATGCCACATTACTGTGCACTAGTAAAAGTCCCCACTTCCCAAAGTCTGCATTCCAACAACTATGGTTGAGTCCTGTGTTGTATTCTCCATGCTGGTGAGCAGAAAGCCCTGAGACTCTGCAGAGGTTCTGGTGCCATTGCGATCACATCTGGTCACGGTTGCGGTGCTGAGAAAGGCATTGCAAGAGTCAGATTTGAGAGGCTGTTGTGTGCAAATGGCTCCCTGTGGCTTTGATCCACCTTGGCTTTAAGGGGCCAGTATCTCATCCTGGTGTGCCCAGACACCCCAGTGCCAGCACTCCCACCCTGAGCCCATCCCACACTTACCTCCCATCTGCTCCACGTCAAGTTGGGGGAATGGGGGTTCTCATTCCCTGGAGAAGGATTTGCCCGGCAGGTATCAGCACTGCCTCTTTCCTCATGTTGCTGCCACACTGCAGGCTTCCTGCTCCGCATCTCTCCCTCCCACAGGAGGTCTGAGCGCCTCATTTTAACCTGGTCTGCTCCCTGTCTCGACAGGCACTGCCACTGCCCTGCCATAAGTCTTCCCCATCACCATCCCTTAGTTTTGCTCCTGATTTATGGCTGCAGTAGCCCAGCTGCTTTGCCAAGATAAGAGGGATGGATATGCATCCCCTCTCAGAGCCACAGAAAAGGAGAAGATGCTCCTGCCAAAACCTTTTCAAACCACTGATGTGGTTTTGGTTTTGGTTTTAGTGTTCAAACATTCGTAAATTCTTTGTGCTGAATATTTCTCTTCCTTTAGACTGCTCCCAGGTGCTGCAAGCCCACATCAGTAAATCATTGCATTTGACTAACTTGATGAAGTTTATTTCTGCTTTTTGCATGGGAAAGTGATTCACAAGCAATGATAATGCTACCCACCGCTGCAAATGTTCAGTATCTTATCTCAATTGCATGGGCACATGGGGGCTGATTTGTTGGATTTTGGACAAATGCAAGAACATGCAGGCCCAACCCCAGGTGAGAAAATTTGAAGTGGTGCAATGAGGTATAATCAAGAAATTATCAGAACATGCAGAACCCCCCCAAAATTCAACAGGATGGACTTTAATTTTTTTGAGCTAGAAAAGAGTTTACTTATTTAGAGGCAGTCATTTTATAGCTGTATAAATATGCTTCCGTTCATCTGCAGTAACTCCACCTAGTGACTTTCAGACACAAAACTCCATTTTGCTTTCACATCCAAGAAAACATCTCTCTTTAACACAAGATCCCTAATACATGTTACCTTTCCCACTCTGAAGTCCTAGCAGAGGACCTAAACTGGATGGTGGTCAGACAAGGTCCATCCCATGCGAAGTCCTCATCTTGCCTGGTTGCCTGACAGTAAAAGATAAAATGGTGGTTTGTTTTTTTTTCAATTTCACAACAGGGTAAGTGCTGTGCTTTGGTTTTAAAGGGAACTCCATCCCCAAAGAATAAGGATACCTCTTTGGTGGTGATGACTCAGCCTAAAAACTCCACTGAAGAGGAAACCTTTCACACTGTCATATTTTATTTCTTATGTTATGCTGCCACCATTGGGCCAGTTCTATTTGATCAATCACAGCCCCGTTAAGGTTGAAGAGATCCATCTTCATGCTTCTGGTGAAAGAGCAAACCATTTTCATAGTATATGAAATTTAATTGGACATTAACAGTGGTACTGCAGGACCAACTGCTTCCAAGTGCAAACCTCTGCATTAGGGAAACTAAAATAACTTGGAGATTTCCAAACCAAGCCCAGAGCAGAAGAGAAGGATCTTCACTGCAGCAAAGAGCTAGGAAGAGATGAAAGATGGTGAGGAGTTTAATACCTACTTACCTTTTTTTCCTTTTTTTTTAGCTACAATTATTAGAATTTAAAGGGGGGAAAAAAAAACAAACAAAAAAAAAAGACAAAAAAAACCCAAAAAAACAAAAAAAAAACAACCAACCAACAAACAAAAAAAACACAAAATCTATCAAGCAGTCATTCTTTTTGGGAATAAGCCACCCTACAGCTGCAATCCCAAATTCTGGTGGAAGTGAGCTCCTGAGTTATTCTTATCACTGTTATAAAGGCATATTGGTAATAGTTATATTCGTACTGACACCTCGCCTAGCTCTGTGAAATCGGTACTTTTCTCAGTACTTGCAGTTCTTTGTTACAGAGGATTAAAAACAAGAACATGTTATTATTAATTATGAATTATTAATTGAGGACTATGCCACTGCTACCTGCAATAACTTTGGCAGAGAAAGGGCAAGAACCCCAATGAATTTTCTCTCTGATCTTCCAAGGGGCAGATAGCATTTCTATTTTCCCTTTCATCTTCACAAAACAAGCTGTGAAGAACCACTTCCAGCTCCTGCAAAGGAGCATTTTGATTGAAAATATGGAACCAGCCATGTTCAGGGAAACATTACTTTCTTCACATTTCTTTTTCACATAAAGGATTTATCTAATAACATCATTTCTCTTTCCCTCATTGGTGCATTGGCATGGTCAGGGATAGAAGTGCTCAGATAATCCTCATCGATTGAAAGGTAGCTGTCAAGCGCTGGAAGAAGAATGGGTGGCTGTGGGTGTGAAGAGTTAACAGAACAAAGTCACCAGCCTGGGAGAGCTGGTGACTAAACTGAAGTCCCACAAAGAGAAGAAAGTATTTTCTTTCCAAAGGATTGCACTGAAAGCCAGATGCGAAACACTGTGTTCATCTTCCCTCATTTGATTTTTAATCTCTGCTCCTCTTTGTTCCAAATTAAGTTAAACCTTTTAGTAAGCAGACTGACTGAAGAAGCACACACTTATTAAAAGAATTATGTTATACATATTATTGACAGAATGAACTGAAATAAGACATGCTTATAGCACACTGACTGTCCAAATCAAAGCCAGTGACATCACCACATCAGACACAGACTGCTTACAGTGCAGGCATAGCCTGCGAGTGATAGTGAATTAAACAAGAAGCAATTAGCCCAAAAGGTTTTTCCAGGTTGCTTTCGTAGGAAGAGATTAGTATAACCAAATGCTACAATTGGTACAAGCTTGTTTAATTACAGTAGCCTCTGGGCATAGGTATCATATGGCAAAACAGATCCACCACAAGAGTTCCTCAACTTGAACGAAGTTGGAGCAGATACTCCAACTATAAAGCATACAGCTTTATAGCACCACACAAAACTGTGCAAACACAACTACAGTTACTATCCTAAATGGAGCTCAAATATGGGTAAGAGGGAGGACTTCGGCATATGGCAACAAGAAGAGAGTGGGGAAAGGTAAGTTTCTGCACTAGATGGTGGGAAGGATGAAGGTAAGGTGCTCTGGCTGGCACTGTCTCTGACAGACTCTTGTTTCATTTTGCCTAACTAGCTGTAGCTTCCTTTCACAGCTGGCTAAACAGGAACAAGATAAAAATCTGTTCAGACTAGACATTATGACACTATTAATAGCTGATACAAGAAAGTACAACTCTGTAAGAGCACCACCATAGATATAAGGGCAATTCAAGACACTCTGAAATCAGTAAGCAAATGTTTTTCACAGATCTATTAGAGAGACATGCGAAGCTGTTTCCAGATACCAGATTAATAAAAGTCTCTTAAACCGAACAGTTGCATCCATTCATCACTGCATAGAACACAACAGTGCAACCAGAGAGGGTATGACTTTCCTGAAGCCAAACACAGCAGCCAGCAGAGAGATCCAACTGAGCAGAATCCTGTTATTTGATAGAGGTCCTGTAAAAGGGCAGCAGGGAAGCTCTCTGCAAAAGGGGAGCACCCTAGGGGCAAATATAAGCCATTTGTAACTGATCTCACCACAAAAACAGAGCCTAAATGAATATAAGTGGTGAACACAAACTTTAAAAAAAAACCAGCAAACTAAATCACTCACCTAAGGGGGTGTTAGGTTAAATTCAGGCATACTAAAACCTCTGACTAAAGCCAGCATATTAAAAACTAAGCTATCTCTGCATAACTGTCACCTAAAAAGTTGAATTCCCCAAATGCCTTCTCATGTGTGGCTTTAAAGTTCCCCAGATACTCAAATTTGTATCCCAGGAATATCATGGCAGAGCTGAGCACCTAGGCATCTAGCTCCCACATAAACTTGTTCAGGATCCAGAAACAGCAAAGTTCCCTGAGGGATGAGATACAAAGAGCTTTCTGGAAACGCTTCATCCATTATTCTACCAATGGAAGATGACCATCACCACTTCTGCAGAAATTAAAACCTTGTGAGAGACCAAATAATACTGTGTTCATAACCTAATAGTGAGGGGTGAGAAATGGTCCCTGCCTTACAGAATCTTCCTATATTTTGGAGGCAAGTGAAAATGAGTGTTAGTCTCCACGGAAATTGTATTAAGTAGTAGACAGAGTAGAAAGGAAAGCAGCACTACACCCCAATGCTTCTAACACATGTTGAAAAACATGCCCTGAGAACATAACCAGGTGATTAAATGTCTCTCAGCTACAACTCTCTGCTCCAAAGGGGAGGTAATCTTTACCCAGTAGCTCCTGCTGCAGAGCTGACTGCCTCTCAGTGAGGACCCTCACAAATCCTGCTACAGCAAGACACAGCACCCAGTTAGAGCTGGCCTGTGTACCACCAGCACAGCCATCCAGCTTCACAGGGAGGGAATGAAGCACCTGCTGTCCAGGGCACCGTATCAGCAGCATGTCTGTTGGATTGCACGTCATGTTCTTCAGCAAGAGGAGGGCAGAATATGCACACAGAATACGCAACACAGACAACGGTTTAGTACAAATGTATCTTGTAATGAGATGCATCAGAAAAACTTAATACCAATAAAGCAGTGGCACAAGGGCTGGGTAAAATATGCAAAGCTCTTCCCCCTTTGGCCTCCAGAGATAATAAAAAGATGCCCCAGCACACCTCAGCACTGAGACTCCTGGGCATGAACGCTATTACACAAGCCCAAGTATCAGCAATTCCCCTTCTAGACACACTGCATGACCTTTTAATGTTAACTGGACCAATAAAAGCCAATTACTCTGCTCTGAGCCCCTTTACGTGTGTCTTTCTTTTCTCCCATGTGGTGGTTACATTATAAAAAATCGATAAGACACTTGGAGGTAGGTTTGGGGTATTGGTTTCATTAGGGTGATGGCGGTGGTAAGTACTCCCTTTGTGGGATTGAGGTTATTTGTGCTTACAGCTGGGTCTGAAGTTGCTTTGGGGTTGTTCCTCGTGTTCCTAAGTTAGTTTTAATTTCTCTCTTTAAATATCAGGGGGCAGTTTGTGCTTATTAGAAGCTTGTTAGCTAGCATAGGATGATCTGGGGCTAGTTTCATGTACCCTACCTGACATGATCTGTTTGGTAAATATACATCCTTGTGTTAACTTAACCTTCAGTGTTAGGCTGCCTTGCCTAACCTCACAGCTGTAAGGAGCCATGAGTAGCTGAAAGCATGCAGTCAAAGCAAGCCATTGGGGAAGCTTGTGTGGGAAGCAGGGAACTTCTGGAGCAGGGATTATCCCCATTTGACACGAGGCCTTTCTGTTCTGCTTCCTAGCCCTTCTCTGGACAGAAATCAGGGAGAAAAAAACCCCAGGTTTTCTCCTCCTGCATCTCAAATGCTGTCCCCAGAGGGTCTGTAACCTGCAGTTTGGCTTCTCTTCCCTGTAGGAAAAAACCCGAAATGGATCCTTGCTGTAAGCATTTTTAAATGGCAAGATGAATCAAATCTTAACTTCTACAGGCTTCTGAAAAACCTTGAGACTTACTTTTAAACTATAAAAAACTAAATCCAAACTCTCTTATCTGGTTCTCACTGAAGGAAAGCATAAACAACTAATGCTTCAAATAGACCAAGGCACCAGACAGTTACATAAAAACAAACCACCAGATTCCTGCATGTAGGAGTGTCTGCTCTCAATTCGGTCCTGCCTCACTCTGTGTGTGCCTGGAAGTAGGTCTCCCTGAAGCAGTAGCAGCTAGGGCAAAATGCCCAAACTGAAGCTCTAGTGTTGAAGGCACTGATGACGTGGCCTTAGGTTTCCTGGAGGCTGGAGCAAAAGGTCCTTTGTAAGCAGGACACCAAGTATTTGGGGTCAGCTTTAGGAGCAGAAGAGACACTAAGTTTTAAATCATTACTATTTCAGTGAACAGCTGGAAAGACCTTAAAGGGGAGCACTAGGAATCAGCACATACCCTCCTGTCTTGGCACTTTATTTTGCTTGTCGCAGACCTGAAGAAAGTGGGAAAGTTATGGTAAGGAGAGTATCCTCATGAAAACTTTATGCCCTCAGCTCTATCTCCTGCTAAATGTCTGTCTGTAAGAGTACTCATCATGCTTAGGACCCTTTGATATCAGAGAAAGACATACATGAATGCCTACTAAGTGGTAATTTTGTGATTAGATTGGTAAATTGCATGACAGATTGAGTTTTACCTCTAAAGTGGTATTCAGCCATTGAAGGGCCAGTTTCCCCCTGAGCATATTGCACACTCACAGATGAATGGGGTATCTCACAGATAACAAAGATTTATGATGTTCTGCAGGAGCACAATGAATTGCTACTTTTTTTGGAGTTGAAGGAGGCAGGTCAACTGAGGTTTATGTAGGCTGTTTTACTCTTCAGCAGAAATAATGATGCTGTATTGAAAACGGCATGTGGGGCTTAATTTCAGGGAAATACATGCAGGGATTTGAAGTGCCCAAGCTGAGGACATCTTCCCTGCATTAATTAAATCTTAGTTGGAACCAACTTTGTGATGAACAGATTTTACCCATAGTGTGTTAAATAGCCAGTGAGACAAACGGGTCTGAGGCAGGGCTGCCCTTGCTAATCACATGTCTCTTGCATAAGACAGAGGCAAAAATAAAAACCAGTGCAGACGTGTGGAGTTGCTGGCCATGCCAGCACTTCCCCACCCCCAGCATCATGAAAAGTAAATGCGACTTCATCCTCATTCGAATAGCACTGGGCAGCCTCGTGTCTTTGCTAATGCAGTGTAACAGCTCCTCATCCCAAGGCCAGCATGTAATCTCCTTCAGGCTGCTTCCGAGATGCTTTGTGCACTAAGTCAATTAACTTTATTGGGGAAGGCTTCAACCTTCTCCAATAAAGTTAAAAGTGAATCTACATCAAGCCGAGCAGAAGGGTAGACAGAGCTAGGCTTGGTACAAGGAATGGCACCCGGCAATAAACACCCCCAAATGCCTTGGGTCGCTCTATGTCTGCAGGCAGCCACCTCTCCCCCCCCGGTGACCCCAGCAGACAGCCGGCTCTCTCCGTGCCTGGGCGTGGCGAGGCCGGCAGGGCCGGGCCCTCACGCCTCAGTTCGGGGGAGCCGAATGGTGGCCTGGCAGGAGCGGCTGGCTGAGGGCCAGCACTGCGGCCTGCGGGTAGGGCCGCGGCAGCTTCGGCTGCCAGCCCCCTCCAGG
>JANRGW010033733.1:0-10476 GCA_024733675.1 Psilopsiagon aymara
CTGGGCTGCATCAAAAGGAGCGTGACCAGCAGGTCAAGGGAGGTGATCCTGCCCCTCTACTCTGCTCTCCTGAGACCAGACCACTGTTCAGCCTGGAGAAGAAAAGGCTGTGTGGAGACCTCAGAGCAGCCTTCCAGTATCTGAAGAGGGCCTATAGGGATGCTGGGGAAGGACTCTTCATTAGGGACTGTAGTGGTAGGACAAGGGGTAACGGGTTCAAACTTGAAGAGGGGAAGTTTAGATTGGATATAAGGAGAAAGTTCTTTCCTGTGCGGGTGGTGAGGCACTGGAATGGGTTGCCCAGGGAAGCCGTGAATGCTCCATCCCTGGAGGCGTTCAAGACCATGTTGGACATAGCCTTGGGTGGCATGGTTTAGTGTGAGGTGTCCCTGCCCCTGGCAGGGGGGTTGGGAGTAGATAATCTTAAGGTCCTTTCCAACCCTAATGATTCTATGACATGGAGTCCTTCTGCACAGGAGCCCCACAGTCAAATATCTTAGCTTAGGTACAGGCTTTTGAGGTTGTCCTGTGTCTGCATGAGGATGCTAAGTCCGAGTTTCAGTTTGTGTGCACTTGTTCAAGGAAATTTCATTACTACAGCAGCGTCTAAAAATCTTCATCATAAACCAGAAAAGCATTCGGCAAGTTTTCATTACATTGAAAATCCTAAAAAAATTATAAAACAAATAAATTTCATTTGGAAGAACTTGCATGTACTTAATTTTTGATTTCCACAGAGAAAAGGGACTTCTTTTTGCCACATCAGAAAGGTTTTCTGTACAAGTTGTCACTTCTGCACAGTGAGAACTGCTTTTATTTATAGGAACAGAGTGATGTTTTCAGGGAGCCATACAGTGTCAGAAAAAGGAAGAGACAGATCAGTGTCACCTGGAAAACAGTGAGTTCTACAGAATATTCTCTTTCATGTGAATATTCTCTTGCATGTGCAGTGCAGGTACATTTTCAACTACTGACATTGAGTAAGGAAATGCAAGTCAATAACAATGACCATTTTGTTGCTGCTCTCACATAGTCCTGCCCTGGATGCAGACTTAAAAATCATACAACTACAGCAACACCAGAGAGGTGAAGTGTTGTTATTAAACTGGAAAGAGGCTGCTGGGGTATTGAGGATTTAACAACTGTTCTTAAGCAAGCAGATAGCCTATAAGTCCTAAAGCTGTAGACACCAATCACTACTAAGAGTTTTCCTTCCTTCTCACAGAGCAGGAGGCAGATTCAATGCCATGCAATCATGAAGCCTAATCTCTGCTTTGACCAGATTGCAGCAGAGTATTTACCTCCAAGGTTATGATCATTATCACAGGCTAGTTAATAGCATCGTATTTCTGTCCCACATTACAGATGTCTATGACAAACGTTTAGCTCTAGCTGGGAAGCTCTCGCTTGCAGCTTGAGAACATTAAGATCCAGCCTCTGCTGGTCTCAGCAGCATGAAGTGCTACACATCCCATGCTCTTTCCACATCTCCACCCAGAGATTTCCAGCCAACAGCTCCTGGTGTAGAGCTCCAGCAGCCCACAGACCAAACCACCACACGGAGTCGTCTTTGTTTCAAGTCTGTTGGTTCTGGGTTTGCGCAAACACATGCGCATGTATGAGCAGAGAGATGCTGGGAAGTGTGCATCCCCCTTTGCACACACTCGACCACCAGAAAGGTCTGACTCGAGTTTGCGTCACCAGAGGAAACAAGCAGTGGCTTGGACCACAACAAACGCTTTCAGTCTGGCATCCTGTTGGAGATCTTGTGACTCTTGTCGACCCCACAAGACAAGAACCCCCTCCTTGTATTTGCCTGCTCCATGCTGCAACTGGGCCTCGTTCAAAGGCTTGACATCAGCATCACAAGTGCAAAATAAAAGCAAGAGCTGGCTGTGCTCCAAGGATTCATCGTGCTGAGGTCTCAGCTGTGCCAGTTGGAGTTAGTTATGGAGGAAGAGCCACAGAAACGACCATGAGTGGTGAAGGGATTGGGAATGTCATGTACGGCGCAAACAGGAACTGCAGGTTCTCAGAAGGACCTGCTTGATCTTTGCAGTGTGGGAGGAGACATGATGCAGTTTTCTTCAGCAGAGTCTTCCCCTCCTTCAGCCTGGAAAGCAACACTCAGAGACTGCTAATGCAGACAGTGCAAGGGAAAAAGGGGAGGTGTTTCTGAAAGATCAGATGGAATTGACATCTTCTGGTAAAATGAGCAGGTTTCTTTCCACCTATTTTCTCTCTGACCTGAATCAGCTATTCCCGCCTTAGCCTAGTTCCAAAGGCAAAGGCTAGCACATGGAGCCACAGGTCTGAGGCTCTCCTCAACCTCCACACCCACTACAGCTGTGATAACTAATGTGAACCCACCCCAGGGAAAAGGAGATCCTGTGAACCATAGGCTCAGTCCCAAAGGTATTTTTCAATCTCAGACCCATGTTCATCACATCCCTAAGTGTTGCCTGCAGCCAGGGGCACAGGCAGCTCCTTGGCCAGCAGATTGTGTGGCATGGTTTAGTTTGGGTGGCATGGTTTAGTGTGAGGTGTCCCTGCCCATTGCAGGGGGTTGGAACTAGATGATCTTAAGGTCTTTTCCAACCCTAACTATTCTATTATTCTATGATTCTATTTCAGTACAATGGGACAACTTCATGCCTGACATCCAGCGCTGCTGAACGTTCAGTCCTTCTTAAATGGGCAATTGATATAAGCAGGACAATATATTCTTTGTGTCCTCCCCTAAGACACATTCACATGTCTTTGCTTCCAGCATAGATAAGCAGTTTTTGAATTTGCTCATGTCCTACTAGCTGCAGCATTAACACACTCCAGGTAACACAGCAGCCCAGAGGGGAGGCAAGACACAGCTCTCAGACAGCTTTTCCAGCCTTCCTTTGTTCTCCAAACACATACCCTACAGATCCCGGCAGTGCCTGTGTGCACCGAGCATCACTGGTAATCACAAGACGACACTAAACAGGAACATGCTGACCTTCTGGATGCCTTAAACTGTGGTCAGCACCAGAGAGAAAACATATAAGTCAAAAATATGATCTTCTTGGGAGACCTAAGATGAAAAAGAGTAAAATGCACCATTTAAGTCCAACAGTTGTTAACAAACCCACACATCTCTCCTTACCTCCCTACCACTGATTTATGAATCAGATGCCTCATCCTTGGGATAGGCACACACATGTTTCACATTGACACAGGTTTTCTTTCCCACACATCTCTGCTGTGTAAGGTGACCATTTGAACTCATTAATTCACCATACAAAGCGAGAATGTTCCTTTAGCTGGTGTCCTACAGAGCTCAGGTTAAGGGCAGGAGAGTGAAAAAGACTCCTGGGTTGGGAGAGAGGGACAGGAGGAGAGAAGAAAGCAAATGAAAAGGCTATACTTTAACCCAGTACAACTTGCCTTCTCTACACCCACAGCATATGGTGCACACATGATTTTACTGCAGCTAAATAGATCACTGCTTCATGCAAACCAAGCTGAGCATGCTTGTAACTCTAGTGGGTTCTCAGGTCAACCTGAGCTTGGAGATGCAACCACTGCAGCTTTTCCTTACCAAAAATACCTGGAGAGCTTCCAGCACTCGCACAACAAACGCTCAAACACCTGAATAGATGTGGCTCAGGTCAACCAGGAGAGAGATGCTGATATAAATCAGATTTTCTTTGGCTTCACGCTCTACCTGACCTCATCTGAGGGCATCTCCTCTGCCATCACCAGCCCAAACTCAGGAGGTTGCATATGAGGGGCAGTGGCAGTTGTGAGAAGCAAATGAGGCTGCTTTGCTCTTCACTTTAACAGCACACATTTTGCTATGAAAGAGGTGAGAGCTTGTCACTGAAATGAGGTACAACACAGCCTTGTAGGTAAAGGGAAGGGTAGGGGTATCTGAGGCTCTATTGCTCCCTGTTACATACCTATGCATTCAAGCCCCATCTGTGCTCCATCACCGTGTTGCCTGGGCCCACATAATGCACTTTTACTCATACAAGAGGCTAAAGGACACCCACACCTCGTGCTTAATGTTCTCCATTCCTTCTCCTCAGAGAAATCAGTGAAAATCTGGCAAATTTGCACTAACTTCAGTCTTACTCTCGGCTGTCACTGATATTAGAGGCTGGGAACGAGTCTGTTTGTGGCAACCAAAGAAATAGAGGAGAGGAAGCAGCAAAAAATAATTGGTAGGTGAATGTCTTTAAGGAAATAAATACACGGTTAAAAGTAATTCCATGGTCAAGAAAAAAGTTCTTTCCAGGAACTTCAAGGTAGACAATTTGTATGTGATAAAGCAGAGAAAGAGGAAAAATATATAAAAAATAAAGCCCATACACATATATATGTGCATTTCTTTGTTAAAACCCATAATGCAAGAAGACTTCCCCTTGTCTCCCAGTGAACTTTGGGGTTCTTTGTAATATTTTATGAAACAACATCTGTCGCCCCAAATTGTGATGGAGATGAATTACGTTCTTTAAGATGCTCTTGACCCCCACCGGCAGCCCCCTGCAACAACCTGAGAAGCAGGATCATAATTAGTAGCCATATGCCATGGATGGAAAAAATCCATGCCAACTATTGCTAGAATGCAGTAACATTATTTCCAAGGGATTTTGAGATGCATCCAGAGCGAGGGAGACCTCACTCACCTCTTGTGTTTCGCCTCTGGCAGGGAGAAGTGGGGAAAAGGGGTTACACTGAAAGTGCTAAGTAACAAAAGAAAATGCTAAACCTGCCATGCAGTTGGACACAGCAGGTCTCTCACTATGGGACCTGGTGTGGGAAAGCCATTTGGGTCTCTTCCTCACCTCTTCACAAAGCCAAAAGCCTTGGTTGATGTAAATCATCCTTGCACCTTTGACATCAGTGGCGTCGTGCCAGTTTGCAGCAGCTGAGGATGTGACACAACAGCTTTAACTCCTTGTGAATGTCAGCAAAGTTATGCAAAACATCAATAAAATGACACAGAAAATTAACTGTTCTTTAGCTATCTCCTTATTTGGGGAACTTATTTCAAAACTAACATCGTTTTGGGATAATGCCATTGACAGCACTGGTATTTACATGACCCCATAAAATGGCTTTTTAATCTTTTCTTGTCCTGACCTTGTGCTAAAGGTATTACAAGGGTGGGTGATAAACAAGCAAATAAATTCTTATGGCCAACAAGCAGAGATCATCACAGCCACACTGCTTCAGAGCTGAGTATTATCACAGGCCATCAGGACTTTAAAGGGAACAGAGTCAGCTGCAGCGGAGCCACCGCTGTGAACGCGGCGTGTGTCCTTGCGTCCATATGGCTGCAGCATGCCGAGAGGGGAAATGCCTGTAGCCACTGACACCAGCCCACAAGGGGCCAATTCTCCCAGCACAGTGCTGAATGAGCAGGAAAGAAATGTGTCCTTCACAGCTCAGTACTATTACCTTCACAGATGGAAAATCCGCCTCTGTAGAGATGGGTTAATGCTGTAGGAGTCGTGTGGGAGACCTCCCTTAAGACAGCATGGGATAGAGGAGCTGCTGCCAGCGTTCATCCCAGATCCCATGAACAACTGTTCTTACAAAGCCCTTGCTGTGATGCTCCTGGAGATGCTCTTCCTTTGCTGAAGCAGACACCCTTATAAACAAGAACCCAGCCAGCCAACCTAGCTGAACCTTGCCATTAAATCATGCTTGGGAATTGAGGGGCAGTGACTTGATGCCATTTCTTTAATTGCCTGCAAGCAAACACACTTCGCCAAATACCCACAGCTTTGAATCCTTCCACTGGAAGCAAAGCTAATGGTAAAGATAGCAAATGTTCTGGGACACTGGCACCGGCCAAACAACACAAATGGTCCTTCTCCTACTGTCCCATCAGTCTGTTCTGCTTCCTGCAGCCTTACAGCACCAGGGAAATTCCCGTTGCAGCAACACAGTTAACTGGAGGTCCATAAGCACAACGTGCAAGAAAAAAGTCCAAGAGAAATAAAACCTGGGAATCCTTCCTTCTCACTGCCAATGTAAAAGGCATTTCTGCTGTCAGGACTCTTCATCTGTACTCCTGCAGCATCCTCACATGGCTGTAAAGCAATCTGGAGACAACAATAAAAAACAATACACAAAATTCATCATCAACCATGTTTTCATGTGTTAGGAACATCAGTGGCCTTTCCCTAACCTAGGAAAGGGTGGTAAGCCCTGACTTTTTGCCTAGGCACTTAACCTGAAGCAAAATGTGTGTGTCTGTGTTTATGTATATATAGATATATATGTACACAGACTACTTACGCAGGAGGAAACCTCTAATACTTTGTCTTATCAAACATCCCTGCTGCCTTTTATTGCACCACTGCAAGTTTCCTAATGCTTTATGTCCTCAGATGCTAAAGGGAACTATTAAAGAGCCGATGTGTGAGCCAGCATCCATTTGTGGATGAAGAATGCTAACAGCCGGCACTGCCATGGGGGGGGCTGTGGGTCCTGAATGACCTCCAGACAGCCAGGAGGTAGCTCAAAACACTGCTGCAGGGATGCTAATCGCATCTCTGCCTTCAGTGAGAGCTCTCTGTGCCATTCTGCAGTGCTGCAGACGCTCTCCCTTCCTTGGAGCAGCAATTTCTTCTCCTCCCGGTTTTCCTGTACTGCATTTAATGTCAGTGCAAAGGCTCCTTCTCCAGGGTCTCCCAGTCGCAGCCACAATACTTGCCAGATGTCTGGGGAAGTTAATACAGTGAGTACACAGAAAAAGTCCTGTGTTTTTAAAATGACACTTCATTTCTTCAAAACTCCTTTCCCCTCACACCCCTATGACAGAGTTGTCACATATGAGATATCTCAGCTGAACAAAACCCATAAAGCTCGAACTGAACTGCTGGGCATGCTGAGCTTTCCATGCAGAACCACCACACTGAGGGGCAGCAAGGTGGGTTTGCATTTTGCTGTTCCTCCACTCCAGAGTCTGAATCCTCGGGCAGCAGATGCTCATTCAACTCATGGCAAGATCTTGGCAGGCAGCGTGACATTTTCAGGAGATAACTGCATTGAATAGCACAGATCTGCCTAATCACTGCAGTCAGGACAGAATGACCCAGTGCTGTCTTCTGATCTGATTTATGAAATGAGCCTATCCTCTCAAATAGGGTGAAGTAACTGGCTGCGTCCATGACATGATGTTCCTGCAGCACTCAAACACATGGTTTGAAGAGGTGCAGAAGGAGAGCTAATAAAGCTGCAGAGACAGGGGCACACATCTTCCTCAAGCACTCCAGCCTGCATCCCAAGAAACAGCAATTGGAACGTGTTTTTTTCCCACAAGGCAAAATTTGGTCTTGGAATCTTGCAACCCCTCTAAGGGAGAACCTGGAGGCAAAAATAAATGAGCAAAAGGGGAGATGCAATCGTTATTTCCAGTCCCTCCTTCCTTTTAATTCTCTTCAGCCACTGCCTCCTGTCTCCAGAGAGGCCACCACCCCACTGGGCTCAGCACAGCATCACGCCACTGACAGGTAAGAGACAGAGTGGGCTCCTTACTGCAGCCCCCCCATGGTCACCTTTAGGCCTGCTCCTTCCAAGAAGCCACCTCATCAGTTCCTCCATAGGCTCTGAGAGACTCCTGCCATGGGATGCATAGGTCCCATTCCCAAAGATCACAGCGGGGTGTGAACCAACCAGTGATGGGCAGTGAGGAACGGGAAACGGGTCTGTGAAATGCTTCAAGAGAAAACAAACCAGCAGAAAAAGGGCTTTTCACACATCAGCAGGTATTTGACGAGGTTTATGGAGAACGCTGTCAGAAGAAGCTCATGATTCATTTTTTATCGTCATTGTTCCTCATTTAAGAAGGTTACTGCTCCAGCTTTGCACTAGAGCACAGTTCTGGGGAGCTCACCAGTGCAAAACAAGCCTGTCTCCAGATTTTTCCCCAAAAAGCTCCATGTTCCAATCACCTGGCATCACACACACACATCAGGCTCTCCAGTGCCTGCTACTTCAAAGGGGAAAGGAGAGAAAAGAGTAAGAGCCAAGATGTATTTGCACCAGAGTTTTGTGACCTCTTGGGTCTTTCAGGCCCCTTACAACTCAAGTGTCTGTGCCATGAGTGACCCTGTGCTGGTTCAAGTGTGGCCCTTCAGAAAAAGGCAGCAATAAAAAACAGGATTGATCTGACACAGCCTGACTTATCTCAGAAATATGCCCACTTAGGTTCTCCCTGTAGTCACTGGGAGAGAGATACTTGCACGAGGATTCTAATCTTGCCTATCTAAAGATGTTAGGACAGGATTAATCAAGCTGGACACACACATTTTTCACTATCAAGGGGGCTTAGATGAGACTCATGCTTTGGCATCATTCAAGGTATATATGTTTTGGGTATACTAGCTCAATACAAACAGTCTCGCCAGAAATTAAGGTGCTGGGGAGATCCTTAACCCCTAGACCCTTTTATCTTCACCTCCTTAACAATTAATTCCTTCCAGCATAGACTGCAGGGTGCCAGTGCGTGGATCTTCATCTGTAATGGCAGGCTCCTCATGGCTCAAGGAGTACAGGGTGTGCTGCCTCCTTCCATCAAATCTCTCTGCTGCCCACCAACCCCAGGGGAAAGAGTCCCACTAATTTCAACAGATACTGCATTAGCTCTTTTGTCTGCAACAGCCAAGCACTGAGATGCAAGGAATGCATCCCATCCTTCCAGCACACCATTTTGCAGAGCATTCCCTCATACGTGGCTTTAAAAACTCACAACCACCCCCAAACTATTATTATGACTGCAGGATTTTTCTGCAAGAATCAATATACCATTTCTAAGTACACACATGGATTCAAAGACCACAGTCACCAGGAAATACCTAAATGAAGTTCTGAAAGACGAGGGTTGTGTCAAGTATTGGTGAAGCCACAGACAGGGGGGAAATGGTTTTCAGAAAACCACCCTAAAAATGGGAACAACCTTTTTGTGTTCTTGTTGCTGAATCTTCAGGTTCTGCATCATTGAAAACCATGTGGCAAGGTCCCTGCACAAGGTGCCAGGCATTTCCAGGCAAGACACAGAGACAGCAGTATCATTAATTTAATCTTCTACTACTCGACTCTTCTCCTGACTGAAAAATCAATGCTAATAAGGAGCTTTGGGAAAAGGCTGTGTTGATGCCTCATCTCGTATGGACTAATTTTAACCTGCTATCAAATGACTAAGTGGCTTTAAAGAACCTATAAACCCCACAAAGAGATTTTTAAATGTGTCTTTCCCCAACGGTGCTCTCTGCTGATGAAGACATCTAAATGCATGAGGATGGGTTTATGCGCTACCTTAGCCTCTCTGTCAGGAGTGCTGGGGATGGAGACCAACGTCTCCTCCTGCAGCTGCATCAACCCCTGCGCTTGCATGCAGGAAAGCACCAGGCAATGAATCCGACAGAGAGCAATTTCGAGTAGTCAGAGACACTAATAGGATCGGAATCAGCTGCAGCTGAAGGAAAAGAGCGTGGAGCTGTTTGCTCATTCAGATAAATTGCCTGCTACAGCAGTAACTGAAGCCTGAAGAACAAGCGTGAACTTAAGCAATGGTTAAGATGGGATAAAAACAGCATCCAGAACAGCCTCAGCCTCTCTCGTGATCATCCCCTAAGCAGTGACCTGAGGTATCTTTACCTTCAAGGTGTTTGAGGAGGCAGCCCAGGTCACAAGGCATCTGGGATATCATTTCTTACCTCTGGGAGCTGTGAGATTTGACTGTTCTGTTGAGTTTTTCCCACTTCTTGGCAAAATCCCCATCAAAATTTGCTACATGGCCCCATTGCCCTACTTTAAATCATGACACGATGACTGTCACACCCAGGGACCAGTAACTCCGGTCCAGAAGACGACAGGTAGGTGAATTAGGATACTGTCCTTTCTGAAAGACTTCATTTTATGAGTAGTCAGTTCTTCCAGTTCATTTGTCCCTGCCATTCCATGTTGCATCCCAATGTGTAAGCACCAATCATGTTAATCTGACCAGAGCAGCAACTCTCCTCTTATTTCTTTGTACAACTCCTAGCACTATAAAGGCTCAATCTTTAAATCAAAGGTCCTGAGGTACCTTGATCTGCACTTAAATACAAATAAACATACCAATATTGTTAGTAGATGCTTAGAAAGGTGTTTTGGTTTCTCAACTACCAATATTGGAAAAGGCCTTTGAATTTTCCTAGCAAATGCAAGGCCTCCTCCACAGTGAATATATTGTTTACTGGATAGTCACTGAGCTTTCAAAGTCAGATTAAATTTGTTTTCCCTTCTATTCAACAGCTTTGACCATGGAGAGAGATATGGGAAAGGATGGATCCAAGATTAAACATTCATTCAGGCTGAGAAGAAGCTGCCTCCCTCTTGCAAGACAGCCCCTCAACTGCCAATTTCACAATTCCCTCCTGAATGTAATAATACATTTATAATAATAACTGCTATGAATATAAATAAAGGGGGGGGGGGGGGGGG
>JANRGW010033733.1:10576-28756 GCA_024733675.1 Psilopsiagon aymara
GGGGGGGGGGGGGGGGGGGGGGGAGAGAAACCAGGCTCTGAATACAGCAGAGTATTTATCCCAAATTAACATCACTGCCTTATCACTGTGATAGGAGTGAGAAAGAAACCAAACTCCACTACATCAAACCAGCTTTTAACACTGAGATCCATCCTGATAATATCACTGCAGACAGTTTATCAGCAGGATCTCATCCATCACAAACTCCAAACAGGGAGTGTGAGACGAGGTTATCATCCCACCAGAGCCCTGCTTCATTTCCCCAGTGCCTTACTTTCATCCAAGTAACAGCATGCTTGGCAGAGACCAGTCTGGACCCCACGAGGTTAATCCCAGAGGTGTCTCAGGAAAGCTGTTTGCTATAAGGAGTTACCAGCTACAGTTTTTTTCTTGCACATGAGCCACCATCACTTCATTACCTTGCTGCTGTAATGAGGACGCTCTCAAAGAGCATAATCAAAGGTACCTGTTATGTAGTGCCACAGCCTATGGCTTAAAGGAAAAACAGACATGGCCATAGGCTTTTTTGGGACCATGTATCAGCACAAGCATGGTGTTTGGCCATGCATTAGAAGAAAAACAGTTCTTGGATGTGCGCATGCAGATAAATCCCGCATCTCCAAACTCACTGGAGGTGTCCTGCCCACTGCGTATCATCACAATACTGATTTGCATGGCTCACTGCTCTCCATCTATGCCAAGCCACCCTCCAGCACCTTGTCTGCCTCCATGCTGGCAACGACTTAGCTGCCTCAAATGACACAAGCTCCCCAGCGTTCTGTGCCTGGTCTCTCCAAAATCCCATGTCCTCAAATATTGCTGTGTTTGGGTCATCAGTGGTGCCCTTGTCTGCTCCCTGCCAGGCAACACGTGCACCTCTACCCTTCAGACCTGCCTTTAGTGCATGAAAAGGATGAGGAGGTCTCGGACCCAGCACCTGAGGCAACCCTGAGGCAGCAGCACACCACAGCTCCATCAGGAGAGGCCAGGCCTGTGCAGCACACGTCAGGGTTGCCATTAACACAGAGCTGTCAGGGTGGAAAACGATCTCAAACTGCAGTGTCAACGCCTATGGTTGTGCTTTTTCACTCATGCTGCAGTAAGTGACTTGAAATGGAAAACCTACATATAGGAAAACTTTGTCGTTTCCGGCAACTTCCCCAAACTCTCCCCATTCTTTATTTGGTCATTCTCAGATCACTGCTTTCACCATGCAGCAGGAACATGGGATGAAGATGAAAGATAACAAAACCCTGGTGGGACTCCAATCATGATTAGACATTTCAATGAGTAATGAGCACAACCAGAGGCACAGGAGTAAATATTTAAAGTTATTTTTGAAGCAAAGTCTCGGGAAAGATGTAAACTCCCCTGATCCGAGGCATTGGCTAACCTCTAATTACAAAGGAAAGGGGAGGAATGGAAATTTTTCCAAGATAAGGGATAACCTAACCTCTTGTCGCAGGGTTTCGTGGAACACCCTCGGTCTGCCCTGCTCTGGTCAATGTCAAAACCCTGCGCTAGAAGAGTTGTAGGTCTGAGTGAGTTTAACAGCTAAATTCCTAGAAAAGCAATTGTAACTTATACTTTGCTCGCTACAAACGTTTGATTTTCACAAATTATGGAAACGTGTTATTATATCAAATCAGATGTTTTGTTACAGGCAAAACATTACCGTAGCTACCTTCTTGGTTATTCCCAGGAGCTGCAATTGTTAGTTGTCCATTACAAACATCTGGGGTTTATTTACATAATATATACCTTATATATGTGTGCATATGCACATAAATTAGGTATTGCAAACTGTTACAGTGCTTTTCTAGTGAATGAGAAAGCTAGAATGGGAAACCAGCTTCCCACCACAGGAGACTCATGCTCAAACACTTTTACAGATGAACTGCATACAGAAAACAAGCAAAGACCCTGGTACTTACTGAAACACAATATGATTTATTCAGTTCACTGAAACCCCAATTATGTGCAGCCTGCTTAACATCTCTTTCCTCCACATAGTGCTGGATCCATTGTTTCTTTCTTTAGGAAATTTATTTTCACCACCTGTTTTGTAATGGCCAAAGCAACCGCTCTTCAGCCTTGACTGAGTCCTTTAACACAAACATCTCTCATGACACACACAGCTACGTGTACCCTCGCTTCTGCTTTCAGTCAGCTGAGGCAGAAATGTGTGCAGTGTTTTGCTGTGGAAGCAGCTGGGTTTGTCTTATACAAAGAAGGGCCAAGAGATGCTTCTTACAGCAGGGAAGGTTGATGGCGGTCCTCAGCTTCATAAGAACATTTCACCTCTTGCCCTGATGTGTTTTCTTTTGTTGTAGCAGTCAACAAATGAATTTAATGGTCAACCTCAAACCTCCGCCCATCAATACCCTGGAGAAGGTGTAAGTTGAGGAATGCTGCTGGGAAGCAGGGCAGGAGTCAGAATAGATGTGCTGGGGCAGCCAGCACTGGGCCATGGCAACATCCTGGACTAGTGAGAGCCACCTACATGCTGCAGGCTGGGCCAGAATTACCTTATATCCATAATATCACCAAGGGTGAGTCTGCTCGTGCTGCAGAGAGGAGATACACAAATACCCAACCACTTGGGTCAGGTGGTGCTGACACAGGGAGCAGGCAAGGCTCAGCGGAGCTGCTTGCTCCGTGCCCCTCTTCAGGCTCCTTTTGGGGCCCTGCCAAGCCACGGCTGCACTGAAGGAAAACAGGAGCAGACGGGTTTCTTTGGGATCTGCCAAGCCCATGGAGCTGATCAAAGCATGGAAAGCATAAACCCTCCAACCAGAGCAGGCAGTGCCATGACCACATGAGGGGATACGACAGCAGCACCACTAAACATCAACGATGCCAGTGTGAAGAGCCACTACCTCCAAACCAGGGATAAGCCTGCTGGGGCTGTGCACATCCACTCAGGAGCAGACACACTGAGAGCAATGGTCTGTCTTTGGTACAGACCATGCAACATGACTTGCACTTAATGCAGTGCCTGTGGGACTTGGCAAGCTCAGTATCACTGATCCCGGGCAGCCTGTTTGGCACTCCTCCTCATGGTGCAAACCTCTCCATGAACATTCAAATGATTTCCCTTCCTCACAGGTGAGGTGGCATCTCATGGGCAGCAGTGTTAATAGACACTGATGAGACGGGAAGCAGCATTTGATCCAAGATCTGATACGTGATAATCTTCCAATGATGCTGCTAAAGACTTACCAGACCTTTTTCCTGGCCTGAATCTAAAGCGCATGTTTGAAACCTGAGGTTCAGCAAGCACTGATGAGGAATGGGCATTTCTGGCTATCGGTTAGAAGAAGTGACAAGACTGCTGAGAGCCTGAATCACTCCTGAAGAAAGATTCTGCCTCCAGATGCAACTTGCTCAGCATCCACACAATCTCCTGCAATACAAGTTTGTCTGCTTTCCCCATTTACAGCCCACCCTGAGCTTGTCAATATATACATTGTCCTGCACAAAAATCACCTTAAAAAGTGTGTCCCGAATCTCATCAGTGACTGTCACACAGACACCGTTTGGGCACCTTGGTGCTCATGCACTGCTTGCTGTATCAAAGCGCCAGGCTGCACCCAAAGTGGTGCTCAGCACACCTGCGACCCACTGCCACTCCTCCAGCACATCCCCAGCCCCGGCCCAGCGCTCACTCCATCTCCAACGCCTTCTGCAGAGGAAGCGGCGCAGACTGACCGAATTCCGATCCCCTTACACAGCCCCTCAGAGCCGCTCCCCGGGTGCCTCGAGCAGCCCTCACCACTTGCTCAGACCCAAAAACGCAGCGAGGATCCAGAGAACCAAACTGCTCCTTTACAAGGGAAATAGAGTGTGGGCTATTTCCTAGCCTTGGGCTAAAGGAACCCCAGAAATGTCTCTGCATTGGATAGAGTCTCAAGCTGCGTCTGTTGCCATTGGCATTATTAAAAATAAAAGAAATAAAATGAAAGCAAAAGACTTGGGAGAGAATGCAGCCAAAGCCCCGGCTGAGTGGAGGGGGAGATGCAGCAGACTGAAGAAATCACTGCAGTGCACAAAATCAGTACCTCCCTTACCTGCAACAAAGGGTTTATTGTAAAATTATAGCATTTACAGTAGTGATGCAGCAGGCTATTTAAAAGATAAACACACACACAGATGCTCAGAGAGCTCTTCATAGCAATAGCTGTAAATGCTGATCTAGGCTTAGGGCACAGAAATTTCCCGTAGTCTGATCTCTGGCTGCCCCAGACTCCAGAAGCAATCTATCCCCAGGCAGATGGGCTGGGCTTGGTTGCCTCCTCAGATCTGTCTTTTAAGGGTTTCCAGACCTAAGCCTCAGATGAGCCACCTCTGCACTGGGAAGCTGCTTGGGGCTGCAGGGGCCAGTGCTCAGACACGAAGAGGACGTGTGAGTCCAAAGCGTGGGAAGGGGCCATGAGTTTACTGAGCTCTAAGCAGTCATTGGGCTGGATGAAAGCAGCCGCTGCTGCCCCTGCAAACAGCATCATCCCAAAGCCTCACTGATGAGAGACAGCTATCTCCGCTCGAGTTTAAGGGGGACACACACTGAAGATGATGCTGCCTCCAGGCTGAAGGTCCTTCAAGGTGACCGACTGAAACCCTACTGCTCTGCTCTACCTGAGCAGGAGCTTCCCGTGCCACGCAGACCTGAACAGCGCCCTCCATAACCAACCCCACCTGGTAAAAACTAATTAAAATGTTTAATTAGCTTTTGATTAACAGCATATTGCAGAATTCTTTAGAGACCTGCAGATGAGCAGAGGCATAACTTCGAGGTCTGGGGCCTTTCAGTTTTGTAAATGAGCTCCCACTTGTAAACGCAATTACATTGAGATATCAATTGCTCCTCATTTGCAGAGCATGAAGCAAGTTGTGTTAATGTGTCGAAATGAGGGGAGAAATAAAGAGAGCAATGGATCACCGAGTCTATGAAGGGAAAAGTAATACTGCAGTAATTGATAGAAGGGAGAGTTGGTGGGAGGGACAGTCGCTCTCAAAGAACAGTGGTGCTCAGCCAGTAAATACGGCTCAATTGCGAAGAGCATCACTGCCATCTTCAGGACAGCCGGGTTCCCTTCCCTGCTATGAAGCATCAGTTTCCCCGGGGCGGTTTTTGTTTTATGCAATAAAAAACAAAGCATTTTCTGCAACTCTGTCCAAAGTTAAAATCTTAATTATTACTGATGCTCTTCAGAATGATGGTTTGCTCCAGCGCCAGCCCGCTTCTGAACTCCGACATTGCAAACTGCCCACAGGAACATTTCATAAGCATTTCCAGGGCAAACTTCAGTTTAAGATGGAAAAGCCCTACCCATCACTTCAGCCTGCTTCAGTACAATAACATTTCCTGATGGACACCTCTTGCCCTTTATCAGTCCGGCTGAAGTGCTCCAAGAAGCCCCTCTCTTCCACTTCTCTCGCAAGATGTTTACATTAGAGTAAGAGATGTGTTAGGAAACTCCTCATGACATCAGCCAACTTTCCTTCCGTGGCATTAAACCCCCATTTTTCTAGCCAGAACACAGTCAATCAGCTGGTAAACACAGAAAGCACCTCTGGCCTGTGTCTCAAAGCAGCACTTCACTGTCAGGCACTAGCCATTACAAAAATGCACAATGCTGAAGGTAGGGTATACTACTTTAAAAACAGAAACGATGCTACATAAAATAAAGGCAATTGTTTGAAAGCTAGAAAAAAGCACAGTTAACACTTCTACATTACTTAAGCTCAAGTCTTTCAGCAAAAGCTCTCCCACTCTGCTTTTAACTACACTAATGCTGATCAGGGGTCACATAGCTGGTTATGGGGACATCAGTTTTACAGTGCAACATCTTCCTCCACCCTGCAATCAGCTGCGTCTCCTGGGCCCCTTCACATGACGGATGTTTCCAGCCGCATGGGATGAGCTGGATGAGCGCACATCTGCCTTTCCCAAGCCTGGACACCAGCCCATCATTTGGACAATGCTTGAGCATCACTTTGACACAATAGGCACATGTGAAATCATGCAATGCAGGAAAATGGGGAGCCAGGATAAAATAAGCAGCTCTGTTCCTTCCTTCCCTTCATCCAAGGAAAAGATAGGCCACAGATCAGGCCAGATACATGCTCTTGCCAGGCCAGCTCTGGCTTGGGGTCACCTCGAACTCCCATGACTATAGAGACCACTTCTCTGCCTCAGTCAGTTCATGGCATACATCATTACCGGCAAGAAACAAAGTCATGAAAGTCATACAGATACCATCTGCAAAAGGAGCTCTCCATGCTTCTGCAGACAGGGATATCACCAGTACAGCCTGAATGGTGAGGAAGGGAAGAACACAGAGATGCACCTCCAGAGATACTGGGATCAAAAGGGATCTGCCATCACCAACCAGAAATTGCATGGAAGAAGGCACAGCTCTCCAGTGTCCCTCTTCACCATCACAGTCGCTTATAACTCCTCACCTCATTTATCAGACACTTCTGCCCTTTACAGCAATGTGTTGGCCTATGGATAAGGCTGAAGAGTGAGCAGAGAACACAGGTCCCCAGGGCAGGAGCCTGCAGGAGGTAGCAGACTGCTGCAGTTCACAGCAGGCTGCAAATACACCTTCTGTATTCCTCCTGTTGCACAAACTGAGGACCCTGGAGCCATCCTAGAACCTGTTTTCAATCATTCCTGATCAGAGCAGCACATGGAAGATAACAGCATCAACACATTTCTGTGTATATCAGATGAATGCCTTCCAAAAGGAAAATGAAGGGTCTTTTGTGAAGCTTTAACTGCGAAACGCAGACACATGGCTGAGCAGGGCAGCAAAGGAAAGGCTGCAAATAGGCACAGCCCCTGGAATTCCCAGGCCACTCACACACAAGGACAACCTCAGTAAGCATGCTCATAACACACCAAGTCCATGTAACTTGCTACCAGCCTACCATTCACCCAAGCATTTGCTGGTGGAATAATTACAGCACTTGGAAAACTTTACTCTTCCACTTGCCCAAGTGTTGTAGCATCACTGCAGTAATCCTCTGCAACTCCACACACCCCCACTGCACACCACTGCAGCTGCAACCAAGAGAGAGCAGACCACTGCTCAGATAAGAGATGGGATCAGATTATATTTGATCACCAAGCACAGCCCTTCTGTGCCCTGCCTTTGACAGATGTGATGAGCCTGTCCAGGCACCTTTGTATCATCACAACAATAGAAGGATGAGACCAACCCAAAAGGGGCATTACACTGAAGGGGAGCGGGGAGGGGAGAGGGAAGCAAAGCACTGCTGCAGATCCAGGGCACCAAGCTGGATGCAATCACCTAGTTTTTAACTACCCCATGTGATTCTGTTCATTACAAAACTCATATGCAAATTGACAGCATGAACTTTACACTGGGATTGCTTCAGTCCCTGATTCATTGCCCCAGACGGCGAGAGAGCTGCTGCTATCTATCAGTCAGCAAATGTTACACTGGGAAAAGGAGTGAATAAACTTTGCTAGGCCAGTAGAGACCAGAAGAGCATGAGTGAACATTTTGGCAACTCAGAGCTTGTTCTCTATTTTGATAAGAGAACCTGCTTCACAAAGAGGCATTTCTCAGCATTTTAAGTAACCCCATCACCACAGGCAGGCTCAAGGATGGCTCCAGCCTCAAGCAGCACTTGATAAGAGTCCAGTAAACACCACAGTCAGCTTCCACACAGACACACTTTCTAAATGCCACAACTAACGAAAAACTCTCAGCGACAGCATAAAGTACCCCTTATTACATTTATTTTATAGAACTGTCTTACTGTCTTTTCAGGGAAAAGAAAACAACATCAAGTTTAGAAAACCTGAAGGAAGATGCGCATCCTAGTTTAGCAAGAGCCTGAAGAGTCACCACATCCCCGCTTGTGAAGACATGCTGGCACTGGCCTTGCAAGCCAAGAGAAAGCTGCCAGAGGACGGTGCATCCAGAAGGAGATGTTTCCCCAGGAACACTCCAACTCTACCTGTAACAAGCCCTTTCAGGATCTCTCTCTCTCTCTAGTCTGCTTCAGCCATAAAAATTACTAGGAAATAAGCAACCCCTGATGTGGTTTATAAGCTGGAGTAGATTGGAATAGGAAAAGATACTTTATTAGGAGAGACGTTTCCGTAATTTGTGCCCTTTATATGGGAAACATTCAGAACCAAATCAACATCACACAAGCAGGCTGGTAGTGAAGAACTGCAGAAAAAAACTAGTGTGGGCTTGTAGGGTGGGCCACACTACCCATAGACAACAAACAAAACAGAGAGGGAGAGGATAAAAGAGTAGGTTTGCAAGGAACAAGCACCAAAGCTCACGCAGTGGACACGCAGCAGTTTCAGCTCAGAAATGGAAACAGCTGATGCCTGGTGCACTGAAGGCCCGCCGTTGCCTCTTGGAAAGCTCACAAGCAGGGAAGCTCACGGAGTTGTGGCCAGCCAACTCACAGGCACGCCAGCTCTAATCTCCTTCTCCAGCTGCATACACAGAAACTGCAGAACACAAGTGCCGGAAAGAAAAAATAAAGTGAAAGCTTCAATTACTCTCAGACCACAAGAACAGCGATGGTTAACGCAAAGATGTTGGCAGGGCAGCAGAAAGGAAGAGCTGTCCAAGGCAGTCGACTGCAGAAATCCTGTTGTTTTAGTCAGCAGCCACTGAGGCAAAGCAAAGAAGAAATGTGCTGTATGGCTACTTCTGTTGCTGCAGCACCCAGGCTGGATTTGCTGTTTCTAAATGTTTTCTAAGAAGACTCGGAATAGAAACAGTCTGCTTAAAAGTCAGTCTCTGCAAACTGGGTTTCCTTTAGAAAGCTTTACTTCAAAAATAGCCTTGGACAGAAGTATGAAAGTATGATTTTGCCCCTCCTGTGGTCATTATTTGATACCTATACTCATGGCAAGAAAACTTGGGTTTTCCTCCTAGGGGTAATGAACTCATGAGGACAGTTACCCTTTAGACACCTGCAAAATGGTTGGGTGTACATAGTTTGTAACAATCACGTAATTCTGGGAAAGATTTAAGGAAACAATAAAATCCAGTTTTGTCCTTTCTCAGCTGGATTCAACTGTGATGCTGCTAAAAGGATTGGAGAGGGGTATCATGTCAGAGCAAGTGTTTTATTCCTGCAACCAGCATAGCACATGGTTTGCTTTCTCTGTATCAGGGGCCTCTCCTAAAGCCTCTTTGGCAGGAAGTATTACCCTGCCTAACCAAGCATGAGGTGCAGGCACCAGCAATGCACACACTTGTATTGCCTCTGAACTCGTCAGAAAGGGTGCCCTCAAGAAATCCAGCACAGTCAGGCTGCTTTGCTGTATTTGGAGCTAGCGTACCATAGAAGTACAATCCATTACATATCCAGCAAATAAAGCTGAGGGTGTTTACGCTTCCCTGCAGGTTTCAGATCTTTCCAGAATGCTGACAACTCATTTCAGGCATAAGTACAACAGCACCACACACAGGAGGTGTACCAACGTTTGCTCATTGAAGCAAAACTTCTTACTTCCCACAGAAGTTTTCTAGTAATTCTCAGTTCTTGTTTTCCCGCCTTCAATTCTTCCCCTCTCAAAAAGCTTTATTTTCTTCACCAACCTATCAAAGCTTAACATGTGTTGTGATAAAATAAGAGCCAAACAGGAAACACCACTAGGATGTTAAGATTATTCAGATTTTACACACAGTTCATAATACCTAGATCCACCAGAGCATACACCAGTACAGAGTAACGGATGTTCCTCTCCCCATCGCTGGTACTGAAGGAGCCAAATAGACATCCTACCCTGGAACTTCATTTCTGATGAGTCTACTGACATGTCAATGTGAATAGCTCAGATTAGGGTTCTTCAGCAACATCCACTGGCATCCACATGGATTGCACAAAAGTTCTTCTCCCAAAGCCTGTACAAGTATCATTGGCAGGAATAGGAAAGCAGCACAGAGCAGAGAGCCATAACCTGAAACATGCCAGGCTCACATCACTGGGTTAGACTAGAGGTTACTGGTAATGAAACAGCAGAATTTTCACTATATAAAATTTATAAATTTATTTTTTTTTTTTGTAAAAATCCAAAGGGCACGAAGACATCTCACTCAAAATACTGGTAAATCAAACCACACTTAGAAAAATGAAAGCTGATTTTATTATCTTATCCACAGCCAATCATTTGACATGAACATGCATACGTAATTTTGCTACGCACACACCACAGTTTAACGTTAGTTATTAAAGGTTAAACATACAACATACATCCTTACAAAAATGAGTCAAAATGCAAACGTAACTTTTCAACAAAACAAGTTTTTACTTATTTAAAAAAACCTTTGTGTTGGGTACCATTTTGTACAAACACAGTTAATTTAAACAAATCTGCTCTTAGTTTCCTCATGGTTGCACATGAAAATAAGCTGCAATAGAAAATGAAGTCATCGAGGGATTTTTAAATAGCAGAAGTAGGCAGTCTCGCCATGCAGAAGAAGCAATATTAAATATTAGTTTTTTCAAAAAAGAAAAAAAAAACCCACAAGTTTAAAAATATTTAGTTCAAGTCACAAATCTTTCCCCAGTACAGAGAAAATCCAAATGCAACGCATAATTAGCTGCCACTTAGGATGGCTATTCAGGAAAGCAGAAATACTTCCCGGAATTGATAATTTTCATTGATTTGGCACAGAAAAGAAGTCTGAGCTTACTTAAGAACAAGAAAGTGATTAAAAAAACAAGGGTAAACAGGAAGAGAAAATAAAAAGCAAGGATGAACAAGATAGTAGTTGCAATCACTAAAAAAAACAACTCTGTGCATCTCAGTCATTGCAGAATACTGTCTGTCTACAGCAGGTGCGAATTCCAAGTAACTGTTATTGCAACATGGATTTAATTTGCTTGGAGGTAGTCTCATCATTCAAATGCTTTGTTGTGTACCTAAACACAGGAAGAAAAATCAAGTTGAGAAAAGCACAGACGCCATCTTACTTAGGCTTAACAACTACATAATTTCTTTATGGCTCAACTTGAATGCAACAGAGTAAACCCACTCCATCATTACCACGTACATAGCTTGGATATCCTGATCAGAAAATGCTATTAATCCAAACTATAAACCAAGGGGAGTTAAAATAAGACTAAGATGGGTCTCGGCTTTTGTGCTCACAGGCCATTTAATAGTAAGTGTTACCACTTGTGCCAGTTAATTATCCACAAGACTTCAACTCTAAGGTCTGTATCCATAGGAGACATCTTCAAATAAAACACAGCTTCAGAAAGTTTTCTTCAAAATTGAAGTGACCAAACCTTTCCAGATCCCTCAAAGAGAACAGATGTAATTGGTTTTCAGCCTAACTTCCTGTTTCAGCTAAGAAACCGCAATACTAAAACTAAGGAGTATACGTGTGCTCATTCTAACCCCTTCCCTCTTCCAAATTCTCTAGTACATGAGCACATTTCTACTTCACTACAAAGAACTTGGTCATCTCTTATTTTAAAAGAAAGTACTGTGTGCCTCCAGTGCAGACTTCTTTGTATGACTGTTTTCCCTGATCTTCCTTCCCTAACTGTAATCTAAAAGCAATTAAAAACTTATTCTCTAATTTAAGTTTAAATAGGGTTTTCATTATCATCCACAACTGCAGTGATCTTCTGCTGTTCACCTGAAGAATGGCCTTTTGTTTTGGAAACTAATATCAATATAGATTTCATCCTTTTTTGGTCCTTTTTGGTCATTTATGCTTTCCACAAACAAGAGGTCTAAGGTTTTCTAAAATTCAGAAGAGTTACTGCACTTGGTACTCTGCCCATGTGAAAAAGCTGAAAATGATTACAGTACTTCTATTAGTTTCAATTAATGAACAACTGATCTCCCTCCAAAATCCACATCACCTTCCATTTGCTGTTAAGACATATAACCTATCTCTTGTGAAAACACGAGAACTTCTAACACTTCTCCAGACTCAAAAGACTTAGATTTGGACTTTATTTCTCATGACATCACCTTGAATCTGTTTTCACCACACTCACAGCAGCTCACCTCTGCACCTCTTCCTAATAACCACAAATGTGATTTAAAGAAAGATTCAAATATCCTACCCAAACAAGTTATTCAGATGAGTGAAACCAGGACTGTTGAAGTATGTACGTATGAAATGGGTTGGTGTGGTGGAATGACAGCACAGACTGAACTTACATGAATAACCACAAAACAACACACAAGGAAGGGAGAAGCTGAACTACACTTTCCATGTACTTTAATAGTGCCAACCAAGATGGGGAACACCAGGGTACCAGTAAAGGTGGGTGTTCATTTGCTGCTGCAACCATAATAGATCAGCCAGAAAACAAATGCTAAGACAGCATTTTCCCTCTGGAAGCTTGTGTTTTTACTCATCAGCATTCCAAAGACTGATCACACACAGGAGGTTCGGAGATGAATAACAAAATGATTTCAGCATGGAAATACTCACATGACATCTCAAATTAAGCCCAGATTTAAATTATTTTAGCTAATAATCTGGAAAAAAAAAAAAAACCTTTGCAAGTGAAACCACTTACAGTAAATTCTTACCACAACTTAAAACAAAAGGGAAAATGAAATCAATGTTTTTCTTCTATGTAGTGAAACTACGTACAACTCCACACTTTCAGAGGAAACAAACAAAAGCTTCCATATTTGAAAGTACTGCAGGAATAACAATACCCAGGTGCAGTTAACTGTTACCAAGGAAAATGATACTTTTTCAAGAAAGGACAAGAATGAAGAGCACGTTACCAGCTAGATACAGCTTTATGACCCAAATCACCAGTTTTTAGGTTCCTACATGCAATTATTAATTTTTCCTTACCTCTCCAATTAATGTGGCAACTTACCTATTCTACAGTAAAAACACCGAGGCTTTTACCTTAAGTACCACCCTATAAATATCTTGTGAAAGGAACGATTTCTAGTTACATATGAAAAAACTACCTGCCTCACGTATTTGAAGCTATGTGTGCATGAAACTACTCTCACAGTCTATTAATAATAAATAAAATCATTCAGCTATGGCTAAACCACACACAGTGAAGGATATGGCCAATGTAAAATAATCCAGCCATTTCTTTGTTAAACTGGCACAAGTCACAGAGCACATGCTGCAGTTCTCATTCACTTGTTTGGCGGTCCGGTCAGTAGATGTGATCAGTTAACCTCTAGTCTTCTTTTAGTATGAATTACATTTTGTCATCAGCTTTAACTTCAGGTACAATGCCTAGACTGTTTTGCCTCTACGGACTCAGTCTTCATCTGTTTGCAGCTAAAGTACACAAAAAGTTATCTTAGAGTTATCAACTTCAAGTTTACAACTTAGCTTTTAAAGCATAGCAGCTTCTTCATTCATCCCTTCCTCAAGACACACCGCCAAGAGAAGCCTGCAATAACCATATTCACCTCTTGCCTGTAACCCTTAGTGAATAGCTTGCTGCTGAAGGAAATGCCCTGTAAGTTATGAAGTTATGAAAGGTCATGTAAAACATTTCAGATGAATAAGAGTACCTGAGAGCATTTAGAAGGCCTTCTACACTGTTAGGAGGCTGGTCTTTAAGAACTTTGATGCATCCTTTCATCTGGAGATAAAACATTATACAGTTAAACCTTCTAAGCTGTCAAAAGTGGTTTTTATTTAGTATGTCAAAGAAAAAATTAAGTATTTAAAACTTGCACCAAAGACATTTTCCTACTATTAGAAAGAAATTAAGCTTTCAGCATTACATTTTCTTACAACCAAATGGCTTAGCTACTTAAAAATCTGCCTATCTTCAGACAATGCAATTTTGATGTCAAGCTCTGTTTTAATGACCTTAAAAACATAACTGTAAACAAAAATCTTGGTTTATCATAAATCCATTAAGAACAACTGTACTCAGCCAGTATAACAAACTGCAGGTAGTGCAATGGGATAATTTAAAACCACCATGAAGCAGCATTAAATAACACCATGTATTTCATACACTTGCAGTCAAAGAACAGCAGAAAGTTGAAGGCTAGAAGGCTGGTGGATGGTGAACTAGCTTTTTACCATAGAGTGGGGAACAGTTATTTCTAGACATTCTGATTTGTATCTTTCAACACAACCACTGCTTACAAGTATTGTAAGACACTATCCAAATTCCACCAAAACAGATTTTTCATGACCTAACAATGATCATTTATGTCTGAAGGCTTAGCTTGTATTTCTTACTACTTATGCATATGGTTTGCTAACAGCTGCCACCATCCAAAACATACCTGCTACTAGAACCTGGAGGACAGAAAAGGAGCCTACATACAATTTAAGTACCCAAAAGAATATTTAGTAACAAGAAACTTACATCAATTTTCGAAGTTTTGGCAAAAGCGCCCACCGGATGCACGTGGTCATAGAGTATGATGACACCCACCATTACTCTCAGACAGAATGATACTGTTTCCTCATTTGTAAACCTGCTTCTATATTCACTGTAATTTAAAAACACAGATTATTACCTATGACACACAGAAGTACATATTAACGATGCTCAAAAGTAACATTAATTAGCAAAATCCTACTACAAATCCTCACAGGAAAAAAACCCCAAACAACAAATCAAACAAATCCCAAACCCACCCAGCCCACAACCTTTTAACCTTTTTCTTTTCAATAACCTCCCTACAAGTTACACCACTGCTTAGAAAGTTACCTGTAGGTTAACACAGATTCTTAAACTGAAAAAAAAAATTAAACCAATACATACTAACTTCGCTTTCAGTGTTTTCTACCCTTTTTTTCCTCCATTCTCTAATACACATGCAACCGTAACTTCTAACTCAGCTAACAAAAAGGGCAAAAAAAGTAAGGTCAATGAACAAATGCTCAACTACTTCTTTGAATGGGACAGACCTTTCCTAAGAAGGGTAAGAACAGAAATGTTTGGAGCTCTTAATGTGCTCCAAAACAAATGCACTGTGGTATTTGGACAGACGCTTATTTAAATAAGTAACACCTCTTTCCTCAGTAATTTCACCATTGGGAAGCTATTTAGAAACCAGAAGAAACAGATAAAACAGCCCAAAGTTTAGTTTGACTTTTTGGGCATACCCCCAGTGCCTCTCAAATTTACAGCGGACAACAGATCGCTTTCATGCCTATCAGTTGTCTCACAATTCCCCAGGCAGGGGCACTGCCATTTTGTTCCATCCATCAGCCAAGCCAAGTTGCAAGAAGCACCATCCAATGCATTGCCCATAACCTCTCTTTCAGGAGGCCCTAGGCAATCATGCTAAAACAGTGTATTTCCCTGAATTATACATGAGAAAGCCATTTATAAAGAGTGCCAAGAGGTTGTCTAGCTCTTATACGCCATTCTGGCTTTAAATATTAATATATCCAGGAAAGTAGACCACATGATTTGCATAGATAGCAAAATGAGACAAGTTAGTTTCATGTCAAGGTAGACAACTAAGTTGGTAAAAAGCAAGCATCTAATTACCCCAATTATATTTCTTTCACCTTATGCATCACAAGTTGTGCTTTAAATACAGAGATAATTCATAGACAACACAAGCTCAGTTCATACTCACGGGGTTTCCAGCATGACCCTGCACACACTAGCCATGGTGCTTAAGCAATCTGTAGTATTCTCTATTGGTAAATTTTTGTTCTGCAAAAGAAGATAATAAGAAAATAAAATTTCTACTTCAATTACTGTGAAATACTACACTACAAAACCTACACCAAGTCAGTGATCTGCTGGCATGGCAAAGGCAGAGGAATTAAAAACATCAACACAGCTGGGTAGGTCAGGAAGTCTTGCACTGACTTGTGACAGTATTACAACATAGATTAGCAACTTACAGAGCAAAGTCTACCATATAGGGTTTGCTTGTTTATTTGTAGTCAAAGAAATACACCATTGACACTACTGACTTTTGGAAAGTTTCAAAGGAATTATCTAACCTGCTCATTAAAGACAGAAATTCCTATAGCCAAATACATGCATATGCTGCAATGGTAAGACTTAACATTGTTACAGACAAACACCGCAAAGAAATGTAAAATAGGTGATTTTTCTGAAGGCATTTCAAGTGGAAAGCATAACTCAGGAAAAATATTAGAAGAAAAATGTATCTTTGTATTAATAATGTAATGTACATTTTACTTTATTAAGAAGCAGTGTGGATCCTTTGTCAAGATAAAAATCATCACAGATATCAGAAGTACTATACTTGTAATAACTAGATTTTACCACTTTCGTTTAGGTAGTTAAGGATAAAGAGGGATGTGTTAACAGGCCAGGAAAGTACCGTAGTCCAGGTTCCTTCCCTCTTCTTCAATAATGTAAATACACTTGACTTTACACAGCTAAAACAGAAGTGTCTCGGAAAGGAGAAAGGGAAGCTACGCTTCAATTCCTATTTCAAACCCAGAGAATCAAGCTGTTTCCTCTTCAATTTTCTGAGGTTTCTCCTCTAAATCACCACCAAATTGCAAGCAACATACCTCTCCCAACCCTCCTCCTCAAAGACACCTATTGCTGCCAACACTGCTATGCTCCCATCTGTTCACTTTTTGCAACGTATCTAACAAGGTGGCTGGCTGAACTTACCCTAACTTTTAGGGCATCTCCAAAAGATACGTTATGTGTTTTGAGGCTCCAAACCCAAAAGTCTGATTTCTAGTTGCCAGATTAAGTCTGGTAGAGGAGTTCTTATCATAGAATAGTTAGGGTTGGAAAGGACCTTAAAATCATCTAGTTCCAAACCCCCTGCCAAGGGCAGGGACACCTCACACTAAAGTATGTTCACCCAAGGCTATGTCCTACCTGGCCTTGAACACTGCCAGGGACGGATCATTCACAGCTTCCCTGGGAAACCCATTCCAGTGCCTCACCACCCACACAGGAAAGAATTTCTTCCTCATATTCAATCTAAACCTCCCCTGTTTAAGTTTGAACCCATTACCCCTTGTCCTATCACTATAGTCCTTAATGAAGAGTCCCTCCCCAGCATCCCTATAGGCCCTCTTCAGATACTGGAAGGCTGCTCTGAGGTCTCCACGCAGCCTTCTCTTCTCCAGGCTGAACAGCCCCAACTTTCTCAACCAATCTTTATACAGGAGGTGCTCCAGTCCCTGACCATCCTTGTGGCCCTCCTCTGCACTTGTTCCAACAGTTCCATGTCCGTTTTACATTGAGGACACCAGATCTGCATACAATACTCCAAGTAAGGTCTCATGAGAGCAGAGTAGAGGGGCAGGACCACCTCCCTCGACCTGCTGGTCACACTCCTTTCCATGCAGCCCAGAATACGTTTGGCTTTCTGGGCTGTGAGCGCACACTGCAGCCGACTCATGGTCATTTTTCCACTGACCAACACCCCCAAGTCCTTCTCCACAGGGCTGCTCTGATTCTCTTCTCTGCCCAAACTGTAGCTGTGCCTGGGATTGCTCCAACCCAGGTGTAGGACCTTGCACTTGTCATGGTTAAACTTCGTAAGGCGGGCATCAGCCCACCTCACAAGCGTGTCAAGGTCCCTCTGGATGGCATTCCTTCCTGTCCTGGGTTCAGCAGTAGCAGTCATTTTTCACCTTCTTAGTAGCTGGTGCAGAGCTGTGGTTTCCACTTTCGGCTTGGGAACAGCGCTGATAACACCAAGGCTTTCAGTTACTGGTTAGAACATTTTGGTCTGACCAAGGACTTTTTGAGCCTCATGCTCTGCCAGGGAGGAGAGGAAGCCAGGAGGAAGCAAAGACAGGACACTTGACCCAAACTGACCAAAAAGGTATTTCATATCACAACACATCATGCCCAGGATGTAAAAAACAGAGGGCACAGACCTGGGAGAGAGGGGGTTCACTGCTGGGTCAGGCTGGGTACCGGGTGTTGAGCGACTGTATTCTCTTCCCTTGTGTTTCCCTTGTCATTATTATTACTGGTGGTAGCAGCAGTGGTTTCTGTTATACCTTAGTTACCTGACTGTTCTTATCTCAACCAGTGGGAGTTGCATTCTTTAGATTCTCCTCCCCACCCCCCCAGGAGCTCTGGGGAAAAAAGAGGGGGGAGTGAATGAGCAAACTGTGTGGCTGACTGGGTTTAAACCACGACACTTCCCTCCAGTGTATCAACTGAACCACCCAGCTTGGTGTCATCAGCAAACTTGCTGAGGGCGCACTCAATCCCACT